>JAHZNB010006200.1:0-12985 GCA_027744295.1 Callyntrura guangdongensis
TCAAAGGGATTCACAATTCAGGGACTAGGATCGTCCGGAAAAAAATCTGATAAAGATGTATCCAAAGAAATAGGAGGGCTTAATGGCAATAACGGCAACAATAGTAACACCATTATTACTGCAGTTGGTGTGACTGGCCAAAATGTGGAACAAGCGGGAGGGGGTGCAACCGATGTTGTAAAAGAAAACAAAAAGTCGAACAAGCCCGGATTCTTTGAGAGGCTATCCAAAATTCGATTAAGTAGCGGAAGCAAAAATAAGAAACAAAAAGTTCACCCAAAAGCAGATGAATTTCATCAAGAAGGAGGCTCTGGTGGTACGCCCACCGCCACAAACATAATCGGCGGAGCATCCAGCAGGCCGCCACGCTCTGCCAACTCTGTCAACGTGAATGGGAGTGGGAATACGTCTAGCAAACATGGTAATAACACTGGTGCTAACAACAGCTCGTCTATTTCGCAAATTGCAAACAATCATTCTTCCCCTGGCACATCAGCATCTGTACAGCCCATCCTGAAAAAGTCAACAACAGCCTCTGCTTCCACAATTCCGGCTGGGTTTGGACATCACTCCACTAATGATAATGATGTGGGCATGATAGGTGACACGGAAAATGAGCCTGACGATGCTACTCAAGCTTTCGAGAACATTTTGGAAGAAATTGCGGGTCTTAAAAGCATTCAGCTGCGACAGGAAAAAAGCAGTAGCAGTAGCATTGACAAGTCTCCTAGTTCGCAGCAAGTCAGAAGCTTTGCAAAACGAAAGCAATTTTACAGCAACACAAATAATGCCTCTGCGGGCTCACCGTCACCTCCGGTCAGTCCTCCTAATAGCAGCAGAAGCTACTCAGATCTGGACTCTAAATTAAGTCAGTTTAAAGAGGATACTTCCCGGACGTTGGATACTATCTCAAAATCTCACCCAGATTTGGAGATTATAGAGGATGCTGTCAAGCAGCGACAGAAATCCATGTCTCCGGAACCAAGCAAGCATGATATAGAGTCAGCCAAAAGACCTGCTGTATCCACGCTCCCAAAAGCGTCTTCCGCATCCACTAAATCTCCCAGTTATGCGGCCACCGAAGCTGCCCAAAACAGTGAAAGGGAATGGTATAGACTTCTGAAATCCGCCACAGAGAAATTTTCTTATCACAAGGGACCAAAGGATGAGCATTCATACAACAACAGGGATAACACCAACGCTCTGTTATCTCACAAGACTGGCATTGTTGAAACGGATCTTGATACGGGTAAGAAGAATGTCGCTTTTTCATCCAGTTTTGGTTTGGTTACTTTTAAAGGTTTACGTGTCTCGGGCAGGATGTTATTTTTGCATACGTTCATAGTACTACTCACACACACATGTAGGCTTCAATTCAACAAACATTCATTCACAAACCCGTCAGTGGAGTGGAGTGTATGTGTATACTGTTTTTGTTGAAATAATAATGGAGAGATGCGTTTCGGCGTATATATGGTATATATTTGTCTAGCTGGCAGGCCCGTCTGTCTTTTAATGTAGAAGCATTTTTACGGCTTCTCATGTTCAGTTACTTTGCCGTTTCTCCGGACTCTCTTCTTTTTTTTCTCTAAAAAAATGATTACTATCTTTTAGATGGCTTCTGCTTGTTCTACGATTTTGGGCTTGTGTTCGTTTCTTTATCCCTTTGTAGCTAGTGTATCAAAGAAAGGTATATACACTTGGGCAGAGCCATGGCTTCTTGGCTGGTGATCATAAAGACGTTCCATAAATAAACTAAGATGAATAGGAGAGCACATTTTTTGCCTTATCTAACAAAAGCATTTTTTTGGAAATCCCTTTCGTGTGCATGTCACAAGAAGGGCACCGATATTTGATGAAACTCTAGATTTTCTAGTGTGATGTTTTTCACATTTTTGTAGACTAAATCTGACGTTCATGTACAATGTATCTTACGACAACGCACGAGCTGAATAAAGCTCAGTTTAGGTGTGACTCAAATAAAATCTCCCATTTCTAGACGTACATTGTGTTTATCCTCCGGAAAGAAAAATGTGGCTCCAGCCGGCTTAAATTGCGAAAAAAATGCGGGACGTCATTTTTTGAATTCCAACGGTGGATTCTTACTTCAGCACCAAATGTATACCTATCTACGACATATGTACATATAATCTAGCAATGACATAGTATAACGAAATGATGCCAATGTCGATTTTATATATTCTTAAAAATTCCAAGAAAATACAAAAGAGCTACTACCACTGAAAGATGAATATCTCCATTTAAATGTAGATATTTCCACTTTACGTAACACAACATAACCCGTCTTGGTTATTGCGACATTATCCTGTTTTGGCTTCCAAAGCTCCAAGTAAATTCCATACACGTTGAGTTTTTAATGTTTTCCGTTATTATGCTTTTATCAATATGTTATCACTCTGACCTCGTCGATGTCAACTTTTGTTTGTCAATCGTCAAATGGCAAGCAATGACGGCCTTCCACACAGCGATTTCCTGAGAAATACATTAGCATGTTGGGAAAAGGAGTGAGAGAGAAAAGAGAATGAGAAACGACCGACACTCTCGATATCTACACATGAGCATGTAATCCCACCTAAGTAAAACAACATGGAAAGTAGCAAATCCTTGCAAAAAGCACTCCCAGTGTCCCAATCCCATCTAGCAACATGAAGCAACGTGATTTACAAGAATGAAAACACGAATATGCTTTCCCGTTGCATAGTATTGTGCAAAAACAAGAGTGCTCCATTTTCTCGCAACTGAAATGATACAAAAAAATGCTCTCCAGCTCAGATATTACTTAAAGCGCTTTTTTGCAGTAAACGAAAGAAAGAAACAAAGGTCTCTGGCCTGTTATGAACAGTGTTATTGTGAAATATGTAATGCCGCTGGAAATGATTATGTGAACAGGAAATCACGCAAAAGTCTCATTCTATTTCAAAAGTTTTACAATGCATGAATACGATTTAACATGAAACTTGAATGGAAATAAGAAAATAACCTTCAATTATTCCTGTGTAACAGAACCATATGGACAGGAAAAATGTGTGATTGCTTTCATAGCAAGGAAAGTTTTTATTACCACATTGGGTAGTAATAAATGCACATCGTATTATAGGTAGATAGGTATGTATAATTTCAAAACTTCAAATACACCAAAACCAGTCACCATTCACAAACTGGTACAAATTGTTTGCCTGATGGCACGCAAGGATTTGTTTTTTAATTTTCGGTGCAAAACAGTACAGGATTTTTTTATACTCCGTCATCATACCACACTCTATAAATGCGCGCTGTTATTAAAGTATTTGTTTTTGTACGTTGATAACATCTCCATGTCTGAAGGTTAAAAACTACCTACCTGGATACGGCTAAATCATATACGGTAGACGGAATACATAATGCCATTATTTACACAAGGACAAGCAGCCGAATGCTCATTTTACACGATAGACCATTCATCATCCATGTGTATTAACTAGGGAACACATGTGCTGAACGTTGAAATCACGAAATGGTAACGCACACACATTATATTAAAAACCTCTCGTAGCAGCATATATCAAGACAACAATGACAAAAGTTTAATCCCTTTGTAAAATAAACCGTACTCTAAAGACAGTATGTGAATGAGTTACGTTACAAAATGAAAACATAAAACAATATAGTGCACGGATAATTACAATTACAACTTGTGTCCATACCTTGAGGGAAAATAGCGATGAGTCACATTCAAAATATATGCACGTATTTTCTCAAGCAGCAAGTTACATCATTTCTATAAATCAGTTGATGTCAAGTTAAGTTCACATACATATATCTGTCGTATTTGTCAGTCTTGTATACACGGGAATGATAATGATGGGATTAGGGGACTGGTCAATATTAAGCTTCATACAAATAAAAATTATGAAATCTTTTAATTTACGTACTTGAATTTAAATTAACGATGGAAAACAACATTAGCTAAAGATACGTAATGTATGTTTATTACTCGGATGATGTATGCCTGTGAAAATTTCTGTTTGCTTTGGTCATAGTTTGCATGGTCCGTGAATTTGTAGTCAGCAGAGACGGGTTTTTAAACAGTTTGGCAAGCGGCAAGCTGGACGAAATACACTGCAGTCTGGCTGACTTTTTTTATCTTTGAAGGTCATGAGTCATGAAAGTAGTTAAAGTTTACTGCTTGTATTGCAATACAATAAGCGGGCCGTATAACATATTTTCCCCTGCATTAATGAAACTACATAATTGCGATTGCACCCCAGCAACTTTTCTAAGCTGCGTACCACCGAGTGAGAAAATTGTCCGTGAAATCATTTCTTGATTATGGCCCATTATTTCTCTGAAGAGAAATAAAAAAACTGTAATGATCTAATGATCTTTTTTTCTTCACTATAGTCTATAGTTTTTTTGTACTATGTTTATTACAAGAAAGGCCATGCTAATGCTATTAAAAATACGTTTTCGCTCCAAAATATTATGCAATAAAATTTATTATTACTGGCAAGATGACTGCAAGTCTTCAGCCGGCCTTTTACCAAAAAACATGTAGACTAAACTGAAAAGTTGTTTGTGTCTCCCAATGGACCATGAATGTTAAAATGTGCAAAAATTCCCGTACCAGTACATATGTAACCTATTGCATTCTAATTTGCTAATAAACGACAAACAAAGGCTGCTTGCTACATGGCTATAAAAAGCTTGAAACCTATATGACTTTTTATCACACCAAGTGGAAATGGCACATGGCCTACGTGCAACGCAACGCAATTCAGGACAGCTACATGCCATGATGCTGTCATGAATAGGACAGTCCTGCTGGGTCGGCTGTTGGACTGTTTTTTACAAGCAAACGAGTAAGGGCATTTTGCCAACTATGGAATTTGAGGTATGCAGTGTGCACCATCGTCACAATAAACAGGAAAAGTTTCAGATTGGGGGTACTACGACAGTTAAATATGAGGCAAACGCTTAAAATACACATGAACAATTCAGTTATATTCCACAGTCATTTTTTTGTTCTGACGTACCTGTTGAATATTTAATTCTTGTTGTTTTTGTTGCAAAGGTGTGTCGGATTGCGGTCGGTGTTTGTGCCGTGTGTAAGTGTAAGTGCAAACGCTGATGATGGCGAAATAACGAAAAACGTAATGTTAAAAGAAAAGTATTCTATTTATGTGATGTGACGATTCTGATGCAGTGCATGGATTATAACAAGGAAATGCCAGCAAGTACACAAAAGAACATAAAAAAGTTAAAATGCCTAATTTAAAAAACCAAGAAAAAAGGCAAGACCGTGATGAATGAAAAATGCAGCACACACTTGACGCGTCACAAAAATTCGGCAATCATTGACTCTCATCGTCATCACACAAAGCACTTCATCTGACCGTTGTTGCCAATTTTGCACCAACAGAACAATGCGCTGAATAACATCTGGCCTTAAACGAAGTGCGAAAAAATCTTGTAGAGTAAATGAATCGTCATTCGTCATATTGTTCGCCAGTCTTGATAATTTGCACATGAGTCCACTTGAAATATTTATGGCAACGTCAAAAGAGGACTATTTAATGTTTTTCCCTGCTGGGATCTAAGTCTCGAACATTTTTTTAATGATTTGGAAGAAGAGTGCAATTCATAGAAAATGGAAAATTGGAAAGGAAAAATTATGAAGCCATTTAAAAGTAGTCATTTATGGTAGTGATGATTTAACCTTTCAATTTTAATATGTTAAACTCACAAAACCATTTGAATTGCTAAACAATCGTCACATGATATTTTTAATGATACTTATTAATATGAAGGTTGAACCAACTCGTTTTTTGGTAGTAGATGTTGTTTTAGCAGTCAAGTAGGACCCTTAAAAAGCAGTAAATGTTTTTACACTACGAACTACGAACATACAAATGGGTTGCAATGCAAGCCACACATGACGCATGTAGGTATTCTATAAGAAGTGGGAAAATTAATGTCCACGTACATAGGTGTTCACCTTTTTTTACAGTCATCATTATTATGACTATGACATGACATGAATGACGTAAATAAATATAGTAGGCATTTCTTCAAAAGTAGGCCCCAGATCCAGCTTTATAGTTGTAATGAAACATATTATTTTATATATTTATTTCACATTTCATACTTATGCACCAATACCAACGTGTTTGTAAATAGACGTCGAAGCAGAAAGATACCATAATCGCCCATGTATATTTATACTGGTAATCATAGAATTTTATTTAGAGTTCCTTAATTCAAGGGGGAGGGTATAGATTGAATGTATTTTGCTGCCTCCCTCACCTTGAAATTGCAATACAATGACAAAAAAGTGAATCGTCTGTTTGTGGAACAACAAAATGAATGTCATCATATTCCCTTTCGTAGAAGATTTTAATAATGATAAAAATCTTTACGGGTTACGCTCAGTTAAACAGCAACATCTATAGGCATATAATATTATGTGCGTTGTAGAATGGAAACAATAATACCTAATCTAATCATAACCACCCAGTTACGATCAGATTTCAACAGGAGGAGGAAGCGTGATCGTCGATCGTTGATTTTAATGTTGTGTTGTATATGCATCGTCAAAAAAATACGTTTATGAATAATCAGAGAAGGCAGTTAAAAACGGTAACGAAATTAATGATACACCGAGTTATGATTGGGGATTGAGCACGTTGGCACATCGGTATGCGTGTGTTGCAGTACTACTGACTGCCTGTAATCTGTAATACATACACTGCTACAACAACCCTTTTTCTAAGTTTATGTAAATTGCCGAAATTATAAGCCCATTTTCTAGGACAGGTAGGTGGAAGGGCTGTAACGTGCATTTACAATAGCATATTTTCCTATAATCAGTTATCAGTCATCGCTCAACTAACCATAAATTAACTATGTAAAGTAAACTGCCATTTTTCATTTACAACAGAACACAGCCGTACACACACACATGAGCTGTTTTGCAAAAGATTGAGAAAATAGAAAAATGTGGGTTTGTAGTGTGTGGTTTTTATGAAAATTTACATGATGTGACGCCAATCACATTAATGGGTCAGGTAGTAATTATATCCCATTGCAGAAAAATCTGTAGATTTCTTGAGAATCCTTTTTAACAATACACCATTCATTTCAGTCTATTTTAGCGACTTTCCTGGTAAGCAGACGAATGTGCACGAAATAGTACCTAAGTGTAGTATTTTGTTTGTATGCTAAAACAAACTCGACAGACAAGTTATAGTTATAATGACCCA
Organism: Callyntrura guangdongensis; assembly: GCA_027744295.1. NCBI lineage: Eukaryota > Metazoa > Arthropoda > Collembola > Entomobryomorpha > Paronellidae > Callyntrura > Callyntrura guangdongensis. The sequence continues at coordinate 7,260 of JAHZNB010006200.1, forward strand.
TAGAGCCCTAATTTGATATTATGCCTATTTTAAACTGAAACGCACTGCAAAGAGGATCTAGAGATAGCCATTCTTACTCCTTGATGTATATGACAAATTTTTGCTTTTGTAGACAAGCTTACTTTATGTTGAATGCTACTCTCACTCTCAATTTTCCTTAAATTCCAAACGTTGAAGTTGAAAGTTTTTCAGCAATTGTAGCGTTTCAATATCATTTCTATTTCATTCTAGTTCATGACAGATTGGCGGTAAGACTTGAGACTGTATAGTATACAAAAATCGTTTATTTTACTATTTGCACACGTGTTTTAAGAAAAAGTAACTCTAGGTATTCCTTTAAAGAGTTAAAAATTCCAAAGTAAAATGGAAGATGAAAGCTGGAGAGCGCAATCTCAACGTAAATCTCTCATCATTTAAAGAATTACTGCTCCTTTCTCGTTTCCACTGTCGTGAACCCTGTCATTACTTCAACTAATCTCAAATCTCTCACCGTATGTGTACTTTTGGTGTTTCATCTTCATTTTAAGCAATACTACGACGCAATGTTCAGTTCTATTTCAAAGAAGCGAAATTAGTGAAAGCGGGCGTCGTAAAAACAAATGCCAGATCATCCAGTTACTTGTATTTTATTGTTTGAAACTAAAGTGAGTGTGTGTGAATATGGGAATAGGCAATATACATACCGTATTTTCGCTAAACATGGCAGCTCTCCTAAGATAGCATCTCTCCAAAGATAACAGTCCCTTTTAGCGGAAAATTTGAAAAGATAGCCTTCCAAAACAACACTGAAATTTCCTCTAAGAGGTTTCACCATTTTTTTTACAAAATACGTATCCGTATGAACCCGTCTGCAATACAAGCAATACATTGTGTGTTGCCATTTGCCATGAAATGATGATGCCGAAAGTGTTCTTCTCAAAAGTGTAGAGATGCATTTTTATTTTCATTTCGACGCTGAGGGAAATGATGCGAAGGTCTGTGGATATAACCATCAGACACAACGTTTCTATAAATGTTCTTTGTAAGTAGTGAAAATGGACGTTTCAAATCTTCGTAAAAAGGGAATGAAGGAGACAGAACTTTTTACAGGGGGTAAAATTAACTTCGGCTTGTTTCATCAACAGACAGACGAAGTGAAATGGTTTTTATGTCCAATGAATCCTTATTGTGGAATCATAAAATTTCAGTGTGGCTAAAATGTTTCTTGTATATACGCAGACACAAAATGTAAGGAAAACAAATTGACTGGATACGTAACACGAAAATGCAGGGGAATCTTATAATGAGTTCTTTTATGACAAGAAAATAATGGTTATCACTCAGCTTGTGTGTGTACGCGTTTGTTTTTTAAATAAACTGCCGTCGATGCCATAAAATATATAATCACAAGGAAGAAAATGTTGATGACCCTTGTTTGTGTAAAACAACAGTATATATTATTTTGTCATTATTATCATGTGATGGGATTGGGATGAGTTTCGTAATTTTTGAGCATCAATGGCTTCGGCGTGAGTGATGTTTTTTGATACCTAAATGATAAGCAAACTGAATTTTTCTGTCATCAGAGGTCGTTCAGCATATATGTATATGTGTAAGAGAAACAAGATATTCTTTTAGTAATTTTGCCAGGAATAGAGTGAAACTGATTGAGGAAAAAAGAAACGTATTCTTCCCGAGAACGTAACTCTTTGCACCTTGGGATTCACACTTTGAATTTTCAAGAAATGATTGACGACTTCCTTTTCACTGTTTTAAGTAAAGCGCCGTACAAACAGAAACAGCTAATGTTCAAAACTTCCTGCCTTTCATAGTCCATAAATTCGTTCATATCAGATGTTGAAAGATGAGTGGTTTATCAAATGAATGCGAATGGTGTAACATGTAGTTATTATGACTTTTACGTTTAACGAAACAGTCTGATAAATGTATAGTGTGAAAAATGTCACAACGTTGAATGTTTCATACTGGATATAGTATTGAATGCTGTACTTGTTTGTTTTTGACAGGAGCCAGTCGAGAAATGCTGGATGAAGACATGCTCCAGCTGGATTGCAAAGTGCCTTGTTACACGGTGTCAACTTCAGAAATACCAACTTCCACGGCTGCTGCTTCCACTTCAACGATGGTGACGAGTGCCGGTTCACCCGGGACGGCAGCTAAAACGCGAAGTCTCACCAATCTTTCAACACGACTTCCACTATCCATCGCTCCAACTTCACAGTTTGAGGAGTCAGCGGGAGACCTAAGCGATTCTGAGGAACGAGCCAAATCATTAGAGTTTCTACTCGATGATAACCACAAGAGTTCATCTGTGGTAAGCTTCAAATTATCCTACAATTACAATGTTACCAATACATATGTGCATTGGTAGTTATAATAACGTTATAACTTTATGGCAGAAACCTTGTGTCATCGAATGTTCGACAAATTAATTTCATTGAGTTAGATGCTATACGTAACGGCTATAACTTTGGCGTATCACTTAACCCCAAACATGATTCCCTTGGGGTTTTATCGTTTACTTACAAAGCTTTAATGTTTTAACTTTTCTAGCCTCCTGAAAATAAACTACGTCTGGAGACACGACAGCTCTCTGAACATGAGCTCCGCATTCAACGTTCCTTGCAACGACTTAATGTGCCGGAGTGGTACAAACAACATGAAATTATATCGACGGCTGTAAATATCCCAGCACCAGTCGATACAACGTCTGCCCAGGGTAAATCGGGAACTTTGAGTATTCTCAAACGCAGTGAATATGGAAGTTCCGGTGGATTGGCAGGTGGTTGGACAGGGCTCTCTACGTACAAGGCACCATCAATGTCTAGCCTTCAGAGCAATGGAGGACGTAGTTCAGGTAAAAATCCTTTAAGACAAATACGGGCGAATAGAATAGATCGTTATTGTAATGAATTGGAATAATATAGGCCTGGGGGAAAATAGAGAACTTCTAGTTGCGTTGTTGCGGGTTGGCATTTAGCGATTTAGAGATTCAAAACATCTTTAGAACACAAATTTGGTCACGTTCACAGCGTTTATGGATGTATTATTCTAATAATTATTGGAGTGNTGATCCCCGTCAGCCTCAAATAAACTTATATTGGCGGTATGCTGGAAATAAATGGGTTGAAATGCTAGCTGTTTTCTCGGCTATATAATACCTGCACACGTCTAAAAATACTGACATAGCGTTTCAATGCCAAGTACTAATCTATTCTCAATGTACAAACTATATACTATCATCAGCAATCAGCACCAATGAGGTTCCATTTTTCTTAAATAGACCTAACAAGAGTGTACGTTATTTTATCCAAGTCATTGATCAGCACAGTTATATTTTTACATACACAGGTATCTCAATTCGACGCCAATTCGTTTTGTATTATTATGCCAAAAACAACAACCAACAAAAGACCGTATATTATTTAATAGTTAGTACGTAAGAAGATGTAGAAACTACTCTCGGCTTGAAAGCGTATATAATTCAACGTAGAAATCTCAAGAGTATAATTCTCGCCTTGAGAAAAACAGAGAAGAATAGTTTGCATAAAAGTAAGTCTCAATTTTGCAGGAGACGAGTAATATTTGAAGCTTCGCCGCAAAATACATTTTGAGTTCATTACGATGGAACATTATTTGTCATATTTGTACGGTTCTCCACCAACCACTTCTACATCAGTGTTGTTATTCAAGCATTTCAACAATAAGTTCTCGTTCACTAAAAAATTACGTCTAGTTTAACGGTTTAGATACATAAAGATTTTTAAAATCCAAATTGTTAACGAGAATTTATATGATGTTTTGTCGATAACAGGAACACTCAATAAAAATTTTGTGCGTGGACGGCCTGCAACGATGAGTGTCACGAGAACGTCAAAAGAGTCTTTGCTGGCATCAGGTTCGGCAAGTCACAGCCCATCAGCCTTTGAGCGTTCTTCATTTACGTAAGTACAACTTTCGAATTTGCAACAAAACTTCAATTAACATTGCGTACCTAAGCAACACAACATGGAAAGTGTATTAAATGTGTGTATGTTTCCATGTTACAGCTACGGAATGCCTTTCACCATGACTCGATTTGGACAAGGAAGACTGAGCACCCATTCGAGTAGCGTATCCCCTCCATCAACGCCTGACTCCACAACCAAAACCAACTCGTACGTGAAGAAACCTTACCTTGGTTGGCGATCCCAGGAAAAGCTAAATGCTGGCGGAGCTGGAGCCTCATCTGCAGCTACGAACACCGGACCACCGAAATTATCCATTTATTTACCGCCAGCGGAAAGATTAGCTGCCGATCTTCTGGCAACTCGTGCCAAATCCCCCCATCCACCTGTCAGACCTCCTGTCAGCGACAGGCCACCTCTCCCAAAAGCACCACCACGGTCTGACAAAACTGCTTTGATTAAAACTCACAATGCAATTGATGACTCTATTGAGACTACAGGTGGACGACCTTCTTCTCCCGTGATAAGCAAACAAACATCGTCCCTCGCAGTTGTTACCAAACTTTCCCCATCCCAACAAAGCAATTCTGTCCCGCCAGACTTTTCCCAGGGTAATGTTAACGAAGGCTTGCAATCACAAAGTAAAAGCAAAATTCAGTCAACGAAAGTTGCTCCAGATGTACATGATTCAATCCGCCAAGTTACCACCGCCATAAATCATTACGTAAGTAAAGGCAATGACACTCAGAACCAACGTAATGCGTCTAAGCCCAAAACAGGAAAGAAACAAGCATTCTGGTTTGAATCATCGTTTGTTGGTCAAAAACCACCTGCGAATTAATGATAAAACCCATTTAACATGTTTTTTTGGCCAATGTAATGTAAATACCTAAATACTTTAGCTATCACCCCCTTTAAAAATTATAATCTTGACCAGTTAACAAACAATAGTGACATTGCAGGTTTTGCTGCGTTGCAACTATAGTTGTAGAATGAAACCCCTTTTCATTATTCATAGGCAATTTCCCATTGCCCTTCACTGTACACACGGTAAGTATTTTTATATGTAAGTTAGATAGGGACTATTCAATCAATCAGAGAGGAAACATATTATACGTACATGGGCAAGAAACTACCAAAGGAAAAAAATATTTATGAGATTTTGTTTGTATCATATCTAAACGTCAACATTTCAAGCATGCATTTGCATCTGCGACGGCGAAAACGCTAGCATTTATCGAAACAATACTGTACATCTGTAGCGCTGTATCATGAAAGTAAACTGTAGACTTTTGTTGTATAATTAATTGCGATATGTAAGATTCGAGAAGTAAATTTTGTTAAATATGTTATAAAGCCTTAATGTATATTTTAAAACAATGCTTTACATGTAAATGTATCTGTCTACATTTGACATTTTCTTTAATCACGTTACCTTAACCCTGTACGTGAAGAAGCCCTTTTCGATGGCAGCTCGAAAACTTTTAATTTATATTTTATTTACTTGTTATTAATTATTGTTTCATAGTTTGTTAAATTTGTATTAAATTATTGCAAATGTGCCGCAATACAACAAATGATATATATGTAATTACCAAACATTTTGTTGTATTTGTAATTCACTCTACATCTTAGCACAAGTACGTTTATGGTCCTTGAAGAAATTATGAGAATATTGTGCTTTATTTTGATGCGTTACATAACTTTTAAAAATAAAAATATATTAAGTTTTAAACTTTAGGCACTGTTTTAAGATTTTATTACGTGTATATGTATAGA
>JAHZNB010006201.1:0-13142 GCA_027744295.1 Callyntrura guangdongensis
CAATCATGATCACGATCACAGTCCAGATTCAACTTAATTGCTAGAAAAGCTCACAGAGATTAGCTACTGTCATACGAATATCCATTATTCTATAACATTTGGCTATGACGAAGCATATTTTTAGTATACTCGGTTGTCCACAGAAAAATTTCTCGTTACACATTGTCGACTCGACATCATCATTATGTGCCACTATAAGACCAGTATGTGAACATACTACAGATATTACTGCCAGTATCCAATTGATCCATCAACTTTGGGTTTCCTATATAGTCCCTCCGTTAATTTATTAACCGAACATTTAAGCATCACTATTTTTCTGCTCTTGTCACAAACACAATATATGTCAAAAAAATCATTCTAACCGTTCTTATCCTAACGTAGCATATGGCTGGGAATTTTTCAAACAGTGTGTTTTTTTATTTCAACGACAACGTGGAACAAAACGATAATACCAAATACCACATAAAACAACTTGTACAAAGTTGTGTGCACTGTATGCGTGCACTTGGCTTTGGCACTACTCAAGAACAAACAGTTTTGTTAGAGCTCCTCCAATCCAGAGTGTACGGAGATTTTTCCGTGTTGTTGACTGAAATGGCAGTAGTGGCGCAATATCATTAAAATCAATCAAGGTCTAACAAATTAATTAACCGCTGTAACCACACTGTTTTCCGTAGATATCTACTGAAAATACACGTTTTACAGTTGCTATTTCGTCTGTCAGAGGACGGCACAACGACAATACACGAGCAACCAAAGTCTCTGCCACACGTATGACTTTGTTGCTAGCTTCACAAGTAGGTATTGTCAGCGGGAGAACAAAGATCAGGATGAGGAGATGACAAACTAGCCCAACAACAACTTATGATGAAACACACGGACACACTTGTTATCTGGTCATTTTTTACTTTCTTTTATTTCCTTTGTCTAACAATTTGTTTGTCTGACAGGATCTATCCGTATGAGGCTTGTATGAAGACAACAAACTATTCATTATTGTGTGTGTATTTATAAGTCTATTTGATTGAATGCTAGCACTACTGTACGAAATGGTGTATGTATTGCACGAGCATTTGGTTGGACAGACCACTACTCTAACTGGGCTTTTCCAAATTGAAACCTGAGTAATAAAAATATTACAAAATATTACGCCTGAATTTAGAGTAAGATGGAAAATCAGAGGGCCAAGAAATGCACAGTTAACAGACCCAACAAATCGGTACTGGACGGCAGCCACTTTAAAAGCAAAATATTCTTTTTCAACACAACCAGCCATGGAAGTATAAAAACATGATCATCAGATCAATTCCGTTCCATGTCTTCTGTCTTCATTGACTTTTTACGTTTCTCTCTGTCATTTCATGCATATAATGCTGCAGCTGGGGTGCATGGCTTTACTGTAATAGTGCTGCTGATGATGATGACCTTGTATCTTCATTCTCCAGCAGCAGCAGCAGCTGATTACATTTAAATGTACACCACTTTTAGCGTCATAGTCATATTAGGTGCTACTGTCGGTAGAGTGCTGGTGTCTCGCTATGGAGTATCGCATCGCATCAGACATCATAAAATGCACGATAAAGCGTGTATACATGGACAAATTGACTGAACAAAATGGACTGGATTGGTGTCCGACCGCGGAGCAGAGAATTTCTTCACATGATCAATCACAAATTATTTCTTTAATGGGCATCCTATGTCCGTATGGTTAATACGGCGAAGCTATATAAATTCTAATAAACTACAAAGACGGAATATTTTTTTCTTTGCAGCCTCTCACAATATTTTTTATTCCGCCAACCAAACACGATGTCAATTAGCGTTGTATATTATAGCTTACTTACAACAAGAATAACAAGTCGTGAATATGTGCAGCTTCTGGTATTTTGCTGACTCATAATAATTTACATGGCAGGTAGAATGGTGGATCCGTTTGCAATTTAATTTGTTTCACATGATTATGCAAATGCAGACGACATCGGAAAAGTGGATTTTTCGAAATGCCAAAAACCATTCGTCACAGCCACAAGGATTAAATTCCTTCCATCACGTGCAATAATATTCCTTTCAAATTAGGCACAAATTAATGGCTTATACCAAAATCGGAGTAAATAAAATCTCTCTCTATCTCCTCTTTTATACCTCTGGGCTTATAACCGTTCTCGAATTTGCATGAAAACTAATTTTCTATTCGTCACGCATCACCATTTCATAAATCATTTAAACATTTTTTAAAGATAACCGGACCTGCCGTTTAAACTATAAAATCTTCAAAGTCAAATTGAGTATCCGAACTTGGTCGTGCACGCGATATTTTTAAAAATCCCAAATACTTTACAGTGACGTAACGTTTCAAAATTTAACCGTTCAGTGTTGATTCTTTCCTTATTTCCTATTTTTAACTCCAACTTGCCTTTTGACAGCAGCATCATCATCATCATCCCTATTTGGTTGTCTGTTTACGTTATAAATGTGTCATTCTTTCATCAACATCATTACCGTTTTGTTTACAGGAAAAGAAACGATAAGCGGAGATAACGGGGTTTAAATTCCTTTCCATAAATCATAAAAAAACTAAAAAGAAATCAACATGTGTTGTGTGTTGTGTGACATGGCAAGGATTAATAGTGTCGTATTACCAAACTCATTTGTGAAGATTACGTGTGCATACATACATTTCCCTCGCCTGACAGAATGGACGTGTCGGAGTAAAATAAAAGTGTTCCACATTACCATACCAAACCAAGCTAGCATTTTAAAGGCACACAGCACCCAAAGAACAACAACACGTGCCAATGAACTACCTTACTGATAAATGCTCATAATCATCATCATTCGCATTATCAAATTGTATAAGCTGTCCTCCTTGTATGTCGTATACCCACACACAGCAAAACTGCCTCAACCTCAACTTTCTCAGGCAGAAACATTCCCGACAACAACTAGCAACACGACATCATCGTTTACGGCCACCTCGATCACCTATATTACAAATTTCAGTAGCAGCGCAGGAAAAATCTATAAATAATTTGCTCGTCTAACCAACTACTAAACATTTTATGTATAAAAGTCTGAAAAACAAAATGAGTGTGTATACAAATTTTGGCGGATCTCATCATCATCCACAGAAGCCGGTTTATAGCTTGATGAAAGAGCCTTTTTAACAGTTCTTGACTTTACAGTAACATGGCACACGTTTACCGGGTCTGTTGACGTTGCAAATTCGTATGCAGTAAATGAGGATGGTGATGTGTGGATTAATAGCAAGTAGATTTACTATATAGATTTTTGCTAAGAGTGCGCTGATATTTTATCAATATCAACTGCCTGAATACTATGTAACAACCAACCACTCTTCTAACCAAATTGAACTGCTGACGAGGTAGTCCAGCCAGGAAATGGGAAAGATGATGACAACTTTGAGGATGACAGACACGACAAATTATTGAAATTAATGTTGCATATGGGAAAGGCGATAAATAAAAAGAAACCCAGCAGGAAAAAACTTTAAAAAATAATGGTGTTGACACGCTGAAAATGTGAAAATCCAATAAATCAAAAGTATATAGGTATCTGCATGGATTTATATACATCCTTGTGTAATTAAATAATAAATAGGTTGGAATTAAACCCATTAATTTGGAAAAGTCAAGTGCCATACAAATTCTACAAAACAGTCATTAAAAGGGTAGTGCACACTCACCTGCCAAAAAGAGCAGAGTATTGATGATCCACTTGAAGTAATGTTGGCACTGAATCATGATTTCTGCAGTTGTCCCGTTGTTCCAAATCCGCTTTGGATCTTCTGTAACTGAAAACTTTTCTCTCTCTCACAAACTCTCAACGACTCTAACTGTAGTACCTCCACCACCACAACCACGACGATCCGTATAAACCGACAACGGCAGATTAAAATGGGTTCTCACCACCACCGGACACCTTTTCCCAATCAGCAACACAACAGCACTGAAATTGACTGTCATAATGTTGTCGTGGTACGAATAATAATTTGGTGGCAGATGTGCTGCTGACAGGAATTTTTAATTCTATGGCAGTAGTAGTAGTAATCATCATGTAATTATATACACTGACTTTTGCTCTCCCTTTTTTTATCTTATTTGCAAAATTACATATTACGCGTTAAAACAACGCGACGAGCGAGATACCCAGACGAGATTCTGTCTTGTTGCCTTTTTTGCAAAAGTTCTGTTGTTATCTGTTATTACCTATCCATCTACCTGCTGCTGTGCTGCTGTAGCTGCACAGGAATAAAACTTGCATTAATTTTTTGCTTGTGTAAACATTTTTTTATAATCTCTGAGATAATCTTAAAATCGTTTTGCACATTATTGATATTATTCACATTCACACCTCGCGTCGCTTAATATGTTAACGATAACGACTGCTCTTTCAAGAATTATGTTGAAATACACTAATAATCAGTTTCATACGTTGTATAATGTTCTCCGTGGCGCTTTTTTTGTGCGCCATAAAAAATTCATTACTGTCATGTATACACAACTCAGAGAGCAAAAACACTTTCACGGTCACTGATGAATAATGTTGATCGTCAGCATGATTTTGGTGATGATGGGGATCTATGTATACAACTGTCTGTAATGGCGTTGATGATGATGATGACACAGCAATGTTGCTTTTTTTGCTTCATTTATTTTTCCTCCACCACCACCAACTCACTAATGAAATATAGTTTTGATTTAGCTAATTCAGGCGGCAAAATTTAAATATTTTTTTATTCGGTACTGCCCCTTATAGAACGTGAATACGTGATCTAGTTTGTTAGAGCATGTTTCTTTCACGCGGACAACCAAACAACCAAATTGATTTCGACTTGAATAATCGAGTTGGCTGATTGACACCACGCCGCCAGAGATACTCTGTAATTAAAGAATAGAACACCTTGATTAAATATTGAAATTACGTGTGCAACAAAGTAATAATAACATGCTGAACTGGGAATCGTATAAAAGAGCAGCAAAATTGTATGATCCACATATTTACCAGACCAACCATGATCTTGACACATAACTACATCACGCATCCAAAATACCACCAGCAAAACTATAATCTATCCCGAGAGGATTACATTTACGACGACTCAAGTGTGTCTTACCTTGATACTTTTCGTCCGCACTTGATTGCTAAATAATCAAACACGCTATTTATCAACCACTGCCAGTGCCAATACAGACATGTTAGGATTAAAAATTTGTGTCTCTACGACTTTATAGACCCACGACAAGAAGCTGTTTTTCATCCACCCTAGGCTCTTTGTTCATTTTCTTCGTTCAAACACACACACTTTCAGACACCACCAACACCCATGTAGCCGCCGCATATGTATTGTAGTCGCAAGTTGCAATCGCAACCACGCTCTCTAAAAAAAACCCTTATATTATTGCAACTTAAAAATTTTCAACAATGACGTTTTGTTCTCATCAGCAGCACCACCACTGCCGCCAAAACACACTTTTCATCCTGGCTATAATCCTTTTGCGACAAAAGTTGATCCTCCAGATGCTCCTACCACAAAACGCGACTACTTCCTGACATAATAGATTTTCTCAAAACTACTTATCCCTGTACGAGTGTGTGTCTGTCTGTGTGTGCCACCACTCTTTGCTCATCTCATCTCTCGACAGCATCATCCCATTACAATGCAAATCTCATCTCCCTTTTTGTCACATCATTTTCATCCTCTCATACATGCACATTTTTATTATGATACTTTCTAAAGTGCACTTTTGGATTTGCAGTGGATTATTATTACTCCACGACTCCACACAGTCACCACCACCACTACTATACACCACACCGCGCGACAACGACCACTCGAAAAAGAAAAAAAAATCGCCAACTGAATTGAACAACTGATCATGAGTTTTATTACTGTATTATTCTCGTTTCAAGAAGAATGGCAAGGTGAAGACTCTGAATTGCTTTTGACCATTGATTATTTATTACAGACACGGAGTATATATATGGCTAATGACTACACTCACACATCTTGCCTTGTTGACTTTACCCTGAGGCCTCTACCTATCTGTCATTATCGAACAATTCATTATTGTCACGTTTCTAATAAAGTGTCATGTCCCTTTCCTATTACTTTTATATCGCGAAATAAGGCAAGAACTAGATGTAATTTTGTCTCAAGTACAGAAAAAATGTGCGCTTTTATCATAAAACCCGTTGTTCACATGTTCACACAAACACACAGACCACTAACTATCCTACGACAAACGCCATGCAATAACGGCGGAAGATGTTGATGTAGACGCGGATAATAATAATATAGCTCCTCTCGTCGTTGTCGACTACCAGACCAGCACCACGCACTACATTGAATGTTAGCTTCTTACTACTGACGACTCGTCTTTTTCTGACTTTTTTTTAAAAAGCTAGTGTTGTGCGGTGTGTATGTGTGACTGTTGACAAAGACAGCTTCTCTTGCTGAGCTGTATGTTACTCTACTCAGTCTACTCCTCAAATCTTGTTGCTCCCTGGCTATACGACATGCACATGAAACATAAAAATTGTGAGTTATGTTCCTGTGCTGTTGTTTTGTGTAGGCAAAAAGGCATGTTTACAACAACCAAACTGGTACGCATCTCTCTCTCTCTCTCTCTCTGTCTGTCTCTCTCCTCCGCTCATTTCACAATTCATTTTACGACTACTGCTTGCCACCATGATATCAAAGCACCTTTTGCTGTTACTCCTGCTACCATCATCATTCCATTATCCATTCCACTGTATTATATTGTCGTATTCGTTGTCAACCCTATCACCCTGCTAAAACCATCAAAGTGACAAAACTGATGGTCTCTTTCTCTCCCTGACGGTCTCAGATGCTTGATTTTTATATGATCCTTTTTGGCTGCTGCGTGATTTGGTAAATGGCTTCAATAATAACAATGCACTAAATACCTATATTATTATTGTAAAACCGTTACAAAAGAGGATCCGACGTGATTATTCGTCTGCTACTGGTACTGCTATGCTGTAAGAATAAACACATGCCTACCTATCTACCTACACGTCATTACTCACTACTACACCGTGTATCCAAAATACATTTCAAGATCCTGTTGTATGATTCTGTGATTTCAATAAGAAGCGTAGTTACAGATTTACACACACAAAAACAGACAGTTTGTTTGCTACAACTTGATAGCTTTTACCACACACACCGACATTTTTTCTGACAATTTTCATTTTTGTTCAGAGTTCACATTTCAGGTATTGACTGTAGTGTGACGTTTTGCAATTGACCTCTTTCTATTGACTATCAATCGGCAGAGTGTCTAGAGTCTAGAGTGAGTGTATGGGTTTGCATGCTGGCTGTTGTATTGTACTTCATCATTCATCGACGTCATCATCATCATCATGATATAATATGTTGTTCATTTTACCTCAAAATGTTGCTGCGGCTGATAAGCTCAGACAACTCGTTGTGGCGTACTCCTCCCTTGTAAGCCCAGAGTTTGTGTTGTTTGTTACGCGAGAAAAGACAAAAATGTCACTAACATATCCGGCCGCGTGTAGTTCCGCTTCTTTTTTGCCTTCAATTGCTGCTGAAAGACCTCTGAAAACAAAGGAACAAACAAGGAAAAATGAAATGGTCTCTCACAAGAGAACTGGGAAAAGGATTTAAAATTTTGTTGTTTATAAAGAGCCCTTATCATGTTGTTAGAATCAAACTGTGTCACACTGTGTGTGTGAATCTACGTGTATTAGAGACAACAATTACATTTTTTTGTTGAAAGTGCGCCACTGTGCCCAAAACACGAGCTCGTTCTAAATTCGCCTTTCTTTTTTCTCCTTTTAACTCATTTTTCCTCATTTGCACGTAGAGACACGTCTGCAGCAGCAGCAGCATCCAAGAGCAGAAAAACAGGCAGAAACATACGCACATAGAGGAGTGCTGGGCAAGTTTACGGACACCCTTTTGCTCGTTAAAAACTGGCAAACGTAAACAAGAGCACGCTCAACATTTCTTCCTTTTTGTGAAAATGAGTAGGTGCTTAAAGAGACTGGTGGTGGTGTTGGGTGATTTGTCATAAAATGTCATTGTCATTATGGTCTTGTTTGCGTCTTTTAAAATGACAGCGGAGACAGAAAATGATTTCAAGTGTGAAATTTTATGTCGCAAACCAATTAGTCACAGATACAACATATCCACATCAAACACACACAGAGTTCACATCATTTCAAAAAAATTACACCGCTTTTTTTGTGACTGCACACGTCTGCTCATTCTTTGGAAGATGGATTAGCAAAATGGATAAGGTAGCATTGCAGCATTGTGTAAGCAGACATGTCAACATGAAACGCCGGATGATGAGTCATCCGGCTTGGCATTTATATTTTATCGTTTTCCCTGTGGGGTACATTATTGCACAAGGAAAGTAAAAAAAAATTCAGTACAGATCCCGTCGTTAGCCAAGCCTCACAATTACCAAACAAACCATGCACTTAAAAAGCCACCATTTTCAAAGAAAAAGTCTGAATCTGACGTGAGTGTTTTTAAATTTCGAGAAAACAAAGTCCAAAGTATTTACCGCCGCCAACATCATGGTCGTATTTCTCTCGAAAAAAAACATGCCCGTGTCGTACACGTACGTGGATCTGGTAATAATTGCTAGTTATGCCAAGATCATAATTGACATTTGACACTATTCCCCTGAGAGATATGCATTTCAGCTGCAGCAGCACGTTGCATGATCATCAAACTTTGAAAAAAAATTTGACTCGACTTTCAATTTTGATTACCAAACAGCCCCGTTCCGGACCACGTACATTGGACGACTATGACTATACACTTTACCCCCAACTCTCTACACAGTTCTACTCATACACGATGACGATGTACCTTTCTAAATTTTTACGCTTGTCTAAAAACTCAGTTAGTCAGCAGAGAATAAAGCTTCTTTACGTCAAAAACGCTCATCCAAAAACGTTAAGTAGCACTGACTCTGAACTGCTGTTGAAGAGGTGGTGCATCGCATACGCATCACCTCGTATTACACATTATTGCCCTTCACCAGCTCAACCCGCCACGACGCCAGTCCTTCAACGTTTTCCTAGCGTTTTACGGAACTACACACAACAATATATGCATTAGCTACATGATCCCTTGTACCAAAAGTATGCACAAAGTAATAAAATCCTCTGAAGGCTGAAAAAGTACAAGTATAGTATCAACAAGCGATATTGTGTACATTTGATGGTGTGTAGAGAAAAGAATCCTACATCAGAGCAGATAAAAATCAGAAATTTGATTCCTTTCGGATAATGTGCCTTTCAATCTCTCTCTCACTGGATGTCTGTTGTTGAACTGGCTCCCTCTTGAGCGCTATCACGTTTATATGAAGGCAATTAAAATAAAAGTGCATTTTTATATTATTATGTTGGTAGTTTCGAGAAATGCATCATATTATTTTTTTCTACAGAGATACGCTCAGATAACAACAATCAACTATCAACCAAAACATTAAAGTTGTAAAATAAAAGCTCAACTCAAAATCTCGAGAATACTTAGCACTTTTTGAGACGTTGCTGCTTTTATACGGACACAATGAGTATGATGCATAGTACGTGTAGTAAGCCAGGGGAAAATACATTTTTGAACATATTTTTTTTACCATACTTTCATCCAAAAAGATGCGTTCATTTTCACCGTACAATCTAGAGATTTTTATTTGTTGAATATTTATAATGGGGAACTTGTACACGTAGTAGTAGTAGTAGTAGTGGGGGTATGTGATATGACAGACTGACAGACAGACATACGGAGAAACGGCTCATGTACTTTTTATGGACAGGAGAAGTATCGACTTACCGTAGAGTTGCACTTTGCCCGTCAAGTGTAACAAAGCTCAACTGCAAGGAAGGAACTGGGAACTATTGTACTCGTACTACTTGAAAAAGGGAAGGTGGAGTGGAGATTTGTAACGTGATAGGGAGAATATCTACATGAGAGCGTACACAAGCACAAAATATGATATTGATAAGTGGTCGATTGATTGTTTGAAAAGGAAAGATTTTTACAACGTCTCTGTTATTGAACTTGCAGCAATTAAACTTAAAGTTCAAGAGTGGAGCCGAATAAAACATTTTTGTGGCAGATAATTCAGATAATGGGCATGAATAACAAGGATATAATGTTTCATAAAATAATCATCTTTCAAAAAATGTATGCGGATACAGGGAATATTTTATTTAGGGGAAAATTGAAGGTAATTGACTCCACACAGTATACAAAAACATACAGATAGGCACTTGAATGTCTACACATTTACCTTTTTTCTCGTTAAAATTCCTGGGCATGAGTTGTAGTGGTAGTAGTAGCAGGAGCATTTACTACCAGGTAAGAAAAAATCTGGTGATGTAGTAGAGAAACTAGTAACCAATCTCGAGTTCGATGACGAAAGTACTTAAAGATAACTGTACACTCCGATCCTGTAAATTTTAATGATGAGAACGAACGAGAAATCGAGACGTTTATTTTTTTTCAAGTTACTCCTGGACTACACTGCTACCTGAGGAGCAACCACACTCACACTCTACTCACGTTAAACTTTTTGAAAGTAAAGACCTGAAAAATAAAATATGTACGCACCACATAAAGCGCTGAGCTGAGCAATTCTGGGGGAAAATCGTAAAGTAAAAACGTCAAGTGATCTCACGACACGAAGATGAAGGGGAGCTAACAACAAAGACCAAGAGCCCTCATAATGGGTTCTTTCAGTCCCTTTATATATACTGTCACCTCGTTTTCCCCTTTTTCACTCCCAGACAGCATGGCTACTCCACCACCGCAACCTGCACTGCACAACAAAAAAGATGCATATTTTACAACCCTTTCTTCCCTGAGCTCTCGAATGACTGATTTGAATTTTATTAGCTTTGCTGTCGTGTGTGTGTGTGTGTGTTGTATGCTGTTTGTGTGCTGTACTTTCAAACCGGCAGCAGTAGAGGAATTACATAGTATAATGCGAAGGCTGCAAAACGGTGGGCCTTCATCTCCTCCACACTTTTGCACTGCTTGTAGTAATGAAATGAAACAAGTGACGTGTATTAGGTAGCGTTTTCATTGCTATGCGGCTTTTATAGTTTTTATGGCTATTTTCGAGGAAGCGACTTTTTGCAATTGCCGTGTGCTTAGTTAGTGCTTGCCATGCACTTTGTACTTACACCAGACATAAATATCTTCTGCTTGTTCAAGTTAAAATCGATTACGTAGTATATTCACCGAAAGATGATCATTCTTTCTTGTTGTTAGCAAACAATAAATAAAGGAGAGGAGGAGTCCTAACAAGAAGAATGGTTTAGTTGCCTTGTTTTGGATTCATAATTCTGGGTATAGTTACGTGCGTCAAAGAGGAAAAAAACAGTATAGACACAAGACACACCAGCAAAAGAGAGCTATTCAAGGGATTTGAAAAATGTACTGATCCCACAGGAGGACCACACTATAAAAAAAAAGAATTCCCTATCGGCTACAATCTAATCTACGACGACAGGACCACTCTGCTGCTGCTTTTGTAAAGAGTATCTAAATCAAGTCGAGTTGGGACCAAATAACAGCAGCAGAGAAGGCGAGGAAGGACATTGGCAGAGGTAGCACAGAAAAAACTATAAAAGCTTTTCAATTCTATAAATATGGATGAATCACTCATTTTTCATCTTAAAGCAGCAAATTGTGAGAGTTGCCGGGACCCTCCTTAATAAATAATGCATTGAGTTAGGTTACTACTACACAGATACATAATAAACTATATGCGTACACAACACACAAATTTGTTGGTAATCATAATTTGCTATGTTGATGAAGGAGGACACTGAGAGAAGAGCAAGAAAGAGAGAGGGGAGTAGCAATTTTCGTCAGAAGGAGAGAGAAAGAGACATAAAAATATGTGGTTATTGTCAGAGAAGCTGAAAAATTAGTGGTTACTAGTTTATTTTACGTTTACATCATTTCTAGTACAACATGTACGTTTTTTGTGTAATTTGTGAAGTTGTGTAAGTAGAGTAGATGTAAAAACGGGAATTGCTAGAGAGATTCGATTGTATAGATTGTGAACGTAGTACATTTACATGTAGGGGAAGATATGTAGTTTTTTGGTATTATCAGACAGTGATTTTCTAATGACGTGTAAAAAGACAGGGAACATGACATGTTTTTAAAAATGAAAAACAAAACCGCATAATAATATCTCTGGTCATAAATATGTACATTTCATAGTCAGCCTGATGATGATGACGACGATCATTTGTAATAATAAGCCCCAGCCAAAAAGAAAACACGTCGCGCTGATGTTTTAGCCTGCAGACGAGAGCGAGAGAGATCATAAAACATCATTATGACACGCCATTAAATTCTGGACGCACCCCCGCTCAACTCGTCTCGTTGTTGTTGTTGTTCTTGTTGCAAAATAAAGAAACGTATCGAACGTTTGTCTGCGTACAAATCAGCAGAAGTAGACGTTTGTTTGGTGGTAAAAGAAAATGAGAATTTTGTGAAGACAGACGATTTGAGTTATGAATTCATAAATTGTTTCGAGCACTATAGTCCTACCATTTGAAAGACAAGAGGGAGAGCTGCAATACATGGATGAGAAAATAATATTTATTACGAAAGGGTGGGAGGTTAGCTGCTTGTTGGCTAGTTGGGTTGGTGTTGGTGTCAAGTTTAAATTGCCTCTCGCTGTTGTACTCTGTAGAATGGGAGGGCGAAGAGCGGTAATTTTGGTGAGTTTTTTTTAAATTTTAAAAAGAAGTTGACTCTTTTGGGGTTAAATAAATTCCGCGGCAATGTACAAAAACGATAATTGCGAATATATGTATTTTTTTATGCCAAATAGAGATAATGTAGTTAATTTTTTAATAGATTACCTGAATTTCATGTGTTTGGAATAAAAAAAACAGTTAAATAGATTGTCGGAAAGATTGCTTTTTTTTAAAAGGAATCACGTCATCTTTTACAAGAAGCTTATCAGAACAGACTGTTGTCTGGTGGTGGTGCTGGTGCTCCCGTAAACCAAAAAAGTCAAAAGTGGATAATGGCCAAAAAACATCAAATGTTGCAATGTTCCCCCATTGGTTTTATGGAGGTT
>JAHZNB010006202.1:0-15616 GCA_027744295.1 Callyntrura guangdongensis
TGTTTTAGCTGCATAAAAGTAAAGTCCCTGGTGATTACACTATAACAACTACGATTTTCTTTAAGCATTAAGTAATAAAGTTATTAGAAAAAACCAAGTGTGTGATATAGTGTGTTACATACTGTACTGCTTATTCATGAAATGCTTAAAAAGTCAAAATTAAAGATGTATACTTTTCACTAAACAATACGTACAAAAAATTGTTGCCAGGTATGAATAGTTATTATTCTTTTATTGCAAATTTTACTGTAGCCGGAGTAAGTAGAATTTTTGAGGGCTTTGTGAACAACCAAGTACATACTCGGCTTGTAGTAGTGGTAGTATAATAAAATTTGGTAAAATTTGATATCGAACAAGGTTTGTACTTGAGTTGTAAAACAGCTATACAAAATTGCCAACGGCATTTCGGATTCGGATTTAACGTTCAAATTGTTTTGTTGCAGCCAGAATTTCTACAATATTTTGAAAATATGGCATTGTACTTGGAATAATCTTTTGACATTACTATAATACCCATACTTTCAAATCAATATTGTTGGTCATATACCTTGTTAAATTAGCATATATACATGTACCATATTCCTTCCGAGTAGGCAGCAGTGTCAAAGGAATTATGTGATTAAGAAAACACATAATAATAATGAAAATTTGTAGAGAGAACTAAAGGACATGGATTACAAGTCAGAAATGGGAGATTAAAGAAAATAAAAATTATTTGAATATCTATGTCTATGGTATGAATTTAGGTAAATTCTTGGGTACATGGTTTTAGATAAATTCTCGTGCTTTTAATTTGGACGTCGTAGATAATATTTTATGTAGATTATTTCTCGTGTACAAATGAATATTTTGGATACAATTTATCGTAAAGCAGAAGTCTATTAATTTTAAACATATGCGGCCCATATACAATGTTTTACAATAGTAACTGAAAATATTTAGCGTAAAATCTGGCTTAAGAAACGTTTTAACTTGTTAAAGTATTGCCCAAATAGATTAGACCTTTGAAATATGGCATATCTTCAGCATTTAGACGCCAAAGATTATGTTTTTATGTTTTGATGAGTTGTCGAGGGTATCGCTTGATAGATCGGTTCACGCGGTATAAGTGTGTACAAAGATGAGTTTTTCGGTAGGCTGCTGTACTTGTGTGTACCTCAAATATGAGTTTTATTTTACAAAAGTTAAAGTGAAGTGAACATGATAAAAGTTTGAGAGTAACCAAGGTTTCAAAACCACGAAAAAGGTTTATAGGTTCTTGACTCGAATTGAGAGATGATCACTCCAAAATTGTACACAATGTTTTTCAGTAAAGTTATTTTTCTCTCCGTGGCCATTTTTTGTAACAAAAGCGATCACGAAGAGAAAAGCATTGCAAGCTTAATATTTAAGGGTGGAAGCCTCTGTCAATATTACAACATATGTAGTTTTGTATATGTGAGTAAATACAAACATCAGCGACGTATACCTTTAGTATTACAAAAAATCAAAACATATATAATCTGTCTTAAAGCTTTTGTCAAATATTTACTACCGATTTATCCCAACACGAAATTTTTTAGGCAATATTTTGAATAAAATATTAAGGTAGTAAATAATGGAAGTTAACCATGTTTTTAACATTTAACCTTCTTACATGTAGAAAATTTCCTTGGAGCAAACTAAAAAAGTTGTTTCAACCTTATTGACTTACATATTAAATTTGTATTACTAAAAATGTTGATTCTCATTTTTTGAAATGTTGTTGCTTAACAGATCAATATTTGTCGACTTTTGGTAAGCTTAAAACCAAAATTTAAAAACGTATAATTTCGACCGACATATTACTGCTTTGGATGAGTATGTAGATTGATTAAATAAACTTTACAAAATTGTGTTTAGTGCTGATTCGTTATTCGTCTAACCAGTTCCTCTGTTTTGCATCTAGTAGTTTTGGTATTGTTGTTGTGATGATAAATGGAATCTTCCATATTTTTTAAATTTAAAAATATATTTATATTTAATCGAAAGCTCCACAGTGTTTGTCGTTTTAACACAAGGTAATATCGTTTTCGTAAACGATAAAAAGTTGCATTGCTACAACTTTGAGTCAATACAATACTAATATTAAACCAAATACAATTTAGAATTATCAATAATTTGTCTGGTTAGTTAAGTTAAATTGTTTCTAAAAGTAACTTAAATTTTTACAATATACACACGATTGCTTAGAATTGACAAATCTTTGTTAAAAGGTCTAGAGTTGCAATTTCTAATTTTAAAGTACCCCTCAAAGACGTGGTTATATCTTTAGTGACAAAACATTATTTCAAAGACACCAAACTGAGTCAGACTCTGCGTCCTAAATTTAAATAATCAAAATCTTGATATACATACACGAAGCTGCTGTGTCAAAATGTTGAAGAAAATCAGAAGCAATATCATTAATTTTACAAATTATAGCACTTCAAATAGTTCTAGTGTAAGTAAGTTCTATGTATTGTCGTTTTATTTGTACAAACACACCCTTGGTCGATTCCCGCCTCTAGTGATGGACTTGAAAGTAATAGAGGGCCATTGTTACATGCATTTTCTTTCAAATAGATCAAACCTTCTCAGGTGTATTTGTACTTTAGCTATTTTTGTACTACTACTGACGTGGTTTGGAATCATTATTTTACTAGTCTCTAAAATATTCAAGCCTGACTCTGAAATTCACATACTGAAAATAACTGTACTCTTATGGTTTCTTTGTTTCAGTACATTATTACTATTTTATGGCAACCTGGTATTTGAGAATGCCATTCCAATTATGACCACGAACAAAGTATTAACGGATGGCTTTGGCATAACCATACCGATAATTCGACCTAAGTTTGACACTGCAGGATTTTTATCTTTGTACCTACTCGTAGCAATAAATTTGTCAATCATACCAATGCTAGTAATACTTCTCGTTATGGAGATAAGTCCATCAATGACCCTTCTTCAGTACTTTATTTTACCACACTTAGACTCTGAAAACATTGTAGTAGGTACAACTATTGTGTCATTTGCTCTCCTTTTAGATACGTTGCAGTTGCTTGTCATTTTTAAGTATGGTTTTATTATTATTGTTACCACTTCGCTTTTTGGGTCGCAATTGAATGACTACCTGAACACAGCTATTTTCAATATTTCTGACTTGACAGACAAGCAGTTGTTGTCATTTTATGTGGAAATGCGAACTTGTTTACATATTGTGAAACAATATGAATCAAAAAAGACTCAATATCTGATTCTCTTTAGTTTCACGTTTTTGACTATAAATGCTTGGTGGTCAATCCGTGCATATAAAATCCTACCCGGCATTTTCGTTGTAAGCGCCGTTGCAGGTTTTATCGCAGGACTTGCTACAGCGGTGTCTCAGTTGCGTCTATTTGCGCAAGCCAGACTGAAAAGTCTTAATTTACGACAGCAAAAACTATCGCATTGGAGGATTCGACAAGGAAATTTTTACGCTGCAAAATGGAGAGCTCAGCAAGCATTGCCTTTATACTGTGGCTCCCATTTTGCCTTAAGTAAAGATGCTACTAATAACTATGTGCTTGTGCTTACTGACATTATCAATAAATACATTGTTACTGATTGTTCCGTAGTATTTTAATAACATAAGATGTAATAAATCTTTGTACGTTGCAATGTTAAAATGAAAGGTTTTTTCAACGGTATGTTGTGTATGGGCGTCCTTCATTTATGCAATAAAAAACAAATATGCGTTTTGTCATGTAGACACATCTCCCTTATAATATTAGCATTAAGCATTTATTCTTTAACTTTCGTTGAAATATGTGTAACATTGAACGACACTTTAAATAATTAGTTCAATAATGTAAAAACATTAGTTTTGATTTGTGCTCAGAAAAGCTTCTAGAATATTTAGTAAATATGCAAATAAACATTTCTAGGACTCCGATTTCCGACTATCAAGGAGCAGTTTGGTACTCCAATGTCGTTGCAAAAAAGGATTCTTTGTATTTAAAAGTCAGTAATTGCAACACTTTTAATTTATTTAAATAGTAAGGATATTATTGGATAACACTATTTAGTATCACAATGAAGTAATCCGCGCGGAAAACTAATATTTTTAAAAGTTATCTTCATTGCAGAGATTACCTACAAAATATTTGAAAAATATTTTTCATACAAATATCCTGTATAAAAGGCAAACTTAAACCTAAACTGTTTGAAAATAGTTTTGATATAATTTAAACCTTCTTATAAAATTAATCCATTTGCGCAAATGTAAAACTCTTCGGTATACAATAATAAAATTGTTAAAATATATTTTTCGGAATAGTTGTAATCCGCTTACAAAATGTAATCTTAAGAGTCGTCATGTACTTAAAGTTGTTGCAATAAAAACCAAAAGGGAAATAGAAGAAAACTTGTTCAAACACGATGTTTGTTTTAAAAACCTGTCCGCTGGCATTGATTCTTAAAACTCAAAAAGATTTTTTGCGATTAATATTGAAATTTATCAAACTTACAATTGGAATGCAAGGTATATTATTTTCACCTCGGAAGACAATACTTATCTCCATCCAAGGAGGATTAATATTCTCTTCTGCGGATATTAATAATGTATTCCTTGGCTTTTTGACAAACAGTATTGCCGTCCTTACATAAAAAGCAGAAAATATTATGTACCTACGTTATCAAATGATGCACATGGCGGTCTGGCTTTTCAGATGTAATATCAATATATAAAATATATAACAATAAACTAAGCATTAATTGACTAATTAATTAATAATAGTGTGGCAGGGACTTTGATGATTTCACACGATGGTGTAACTGAAAGTAGTAATTTTAAAGTTTTTGTCTTATTTGAAACAACAATTATATTGTATTGTCAAACACATACTTTCCACATTTTTAAGAGAACGAGGTATGTTGTGAATTACACGATGCATGTAAACCCGTTATGCAATTTATTAAAATATAAACTTACCAGGTTTGGTTTTGTTTAGTTTGCTGTCACAAATGATAACTACTTTTATCTGGTATGTAACATTACCGTTTAGTCTTTTTTAAAACAAATATCTCCAAAAATGTGCGCGCATCAGGTCGCGTCAAGTCTCTGCTTTTAAACTCAATTTTTGTAGAAGAATATTCTATCAAATAATATTGTATCTAAAGTACTATTTTCACTAACATCTTTACTCATATCTGTCTTGCAAGACGATTTGATTTGCTATCAATTCCGCCACCTACAGTTCTATCCTTGCTTAAAAAATAAAATACAAATTATGAATTCACTGTGAATAATAATTGTGCTTACTCTAGCTGAGTCCGTCACAAGGCAGGTGTACTGGTTTTCTTCAAGGAATAATAACTTCCACTGTCCTGCAGAATTTAGTGGAAATTTGCACCTTTTATCCACTGGGCAAAAGTGGACAGTCCAGTAGACAGTATACCTATATAGAATATACTGATATGACATAATTTCTACTATGAATTTCTACTATACAATATATACATATTTCATATGAATAATTTCCACTGTCCACCTAAATTTTACTGGAAATTTCCACTTTTGCCCAGTGGACAATTTCCACCTTCCACTGGACAGTTATTCCTTGGTTTTATTCTGCAACATACATTAAATACATTGAACCAGAGCTCCTCGAGATTTAATATCATGAATTATATAAGAATTTCTACCTAATCAATTAAAAAAGATTTATACTTTTCATACATTAAACGCACAATTAACCTTATAATAGTGATTGACCCAAAGTCACATTCTCTTGTTAACTTTGCTCTTGCTGATGGGTGTTAATGCCCGGTATTAGCAGCAACTTTCTTTTAACAATTTGTAACATTTTAAAGAAACTTTTTCCGAGATATTTGTCATTTCCCTTGCATTCATGTTGTTAGAACAATTATTAATTATTATCTGTATATACTACTTAAATTCAAATCTTAAAACCAAACTTTGTCGATCAACATTTATCATCAGATCAACATTGGAACAGGACGCAGAGCTGGCAGTTGCAGTCGTACTGTACTGGTATTTAACGGATGCTTGCACACTGCAACCTTTAACGATTTTAGGTTGTCAACCTAGTTGTACGTTACGAAAAACGTCCCAATATACAAGCAAAGTCATAAATGGCTACTACCTTGGCATGTATTTTATCAACGGCATCAGAATCATTCAATTTATTTAAAGTATTCATACTGTCCAATGGGAGCATTCTAAACATAGGAAATTCTCAACTCATCCTTTCTTTGTGCTTACAAGAGAACCATATTTGTTTTAAGATAATCTTTTCTCTTCAATTCCAGTGACTTTTATTTTTCATTTGCCATTTCAGTTTTGAGAAATTATTCCCAAGCATAGCGTGGCAGTTTTTGTAAACCCTGTGAAGTTCCAACCAATTTCTTGCGCTCTTTAAACTTTCTTAGTTTGGCAAGCAGAGGGTGAAACGAATTGTGTATCCGTTTCGAGTACTCGACTGCCCGATTTTGGTTGACAGAAAGAGAAAGTGATACTTCAACCAGAAAAGACATTGTTGGTATAGTTACCATACTAAAAAGCATCAGAAAAACGACTGTTATGTTCCCTTTTAATCTCAGAGGAGTTGGCGTTTTCAAGATACTCTCTCGCATACCCTTGTACTCTCGAAGTTTTTCTTTCGCGTAATCAAAAACATTGCTGCGTTCTGTAACGATCCAAAGTTGGAGAATCCCTGAGTGAAGCAACGATAGCAGGCGTCTTGTAAATGTTTGAGGTGGCAACGGAAACCTTAAGAAGGTCCAATCCAGCATTATATGATCCACTGGTTCACTGCTTATATGCACATCGAGTTCATTTGTTATCATATTTTGAGTCTTCATAAACGAATAAATTTTGGTGACGTGTTGATACGTGTCAATAGTAGCGTCTTTCTCACAATTACTTATTTTCCTGGCGACGTCCTCCCAATTCATTCCTAAATAGGTGGAAAGGTCTGTGGCACGTTGTAGCATATCTCGCAGAGGGCCGCCATAAAAACTATTATCTTTCTTTTTTCTCATTTGAAACCAATGTTCGTCTAATAAAGTTGGATACAAAGTATTGTATTGTTCCATAGAAAAATCAAGCATATTTGGCAACATTGGAGAACTTTCAGCAACATACTTCCGATATGTATTTTGCATATCGTTGTCCGCAACAGAATGAAGTAAAAAGCGGTGTGAAATCAAATCTGAAATTTTAATTAGCGGCTGAGGTGCTAAATTTCGAACGAATTGGTCAATATTCGAACCCTTGTACAAATTGGATAACAACAACCCACCAAATATCCAAGAGGTAAATATTATTTTGTCTGACTCAACAAGTTGGATTCCTTCATCCAAAAGTACTAAAGCCGGAAATGAAAGTTGATGCCAGAAGCTTGTGGAGCCTCTTTTGCTAGTATAACGCATATACGTTGTCGTTAAAATCGACATTACGGTAGTTGCAAGCCATACCCATTTATCAAACGCAGAAATGTATCCATAGAACGACAGTCCAGAATGTCTGCGTAATTTTGTACATGACAGAAAGTGAAAATGAGTTGAGGATTCAGTAATTAAACTGGAAATATTTTCAGGGCTGCTTAAAACTGTTACCAATGAAACGACATGAAACATGTCGTTGAAAACCTCTGTTGAGTTTTGTAGTATCACTTCTGGCACTAGAGACACCCAAGTTGAAATATCTGCGTATGCAACATTTTGCTCGTGCGTAATCGTAGTAAAATCAGTGTTGAATGCAACAGCCAAATTAGGAAGCGTGTCGTAACGCTGCCATATTTGTTTCAGTGTCGTGATTTCTTGTTGCGGGTAACTGAGCTGATTCATAAAATCAAATCTCAAGAGTTCGGCGTATTTACAGTTTTGATAAATATAATATAGTTCCTTACTGTAAATGTTTTCGCTAACGTCTTTGCACTTTTTCTTTAAGTGATGCATCAGCTCTGGCTTAAAAAGATGTGTGTTTGCAATGTATGTATTACGAATCACCTGAAATGTTAAATCAGTAGCGTCGTCGATTTCGAAAACTAGCTTGGCTGAAAATACCGAAAACATATTACGGGGATCGGACGGATAGTCCACCGCCACGAACAAATGGTTTGGGTTCCAGTCACTTTTTCCGTCGTAGTCACTGTACCTTTGAACTTNGCTGAAAATACCGAAAACATATTACGGGGATCGGACGGATAGTCCACCGCCACGAACAAATGGTTTGGGTTCCAGTCACTTTTTCCGTCGTAGTCACTGTACCTTTGAACTTTTGCAAAAAACCAGTAGTTTTTTACAATTTGTATGGGAACCGAGTAACTCTCTGAGGGATCTTTTATCAAGTTGTAAAAGTCATTTGGTAGCACATCAAATGTGTTTATTAAACCTGCTTTCATATTTTTTGTTCCATTGTTTTTTGCCACTCCCCAAGTATTACAGGGGCGAGGGTCGATGTACACCTGAATTATGCAGTTTAGTTTGGGGAGAGGTCGCGTTTTGTATACAAACGTGTCAGATCTTTCTCGCTCGTACCACTGACGTCCGTTACAAGCAAAAGTGCCATGTTTTATGGGAACATATGTGTACAATGAATACACTATCGGAGAGCTCAGCGGCATCAAGTAGTAGGAACCTGTGTGAGGATCAGTTTCGTCGACAGTAATGTGGTTGATAATTACTTGAATCGTACATGACCAGAATGGAACAAGCACTTGATTGAGGCCAAAACGTCGTGCTAAATCATCATTTAAGGCGGTTAGTTGAGCCAAACCAGAAATCAACCAAAGTTTGGTAATTACCGGAAGACATGCGCATAAAAATTACCCTTTGGCATCTCCCCAAATACGTCATCATCAGTTTGTAATTTTTGGGCAACTTTTGCAAATTACAAGTTTGTTTGTAACTAAACCGTAACACATTCAATGCTTAATCAGCAAGTTGAAACTACAAGAGATATTTGGTAAACTTGACAACTGTAAAAACCACATTTGGTTGTAAACTCTTGGATGACACACTTTCGATTTCTCCAAAACGTTACATTCGTTATTATATATTCAAGTTATCCAAAAATAACAATTTATTCACCTTTGAAAACGCATAACAACGAACGTTGAATTACTGTGTTGGTCAACGTGTCAATATGAAAAGTGGTAAATAATTGAATGCAGTAGAAAAGGTTGCTAGATCGCAAAATGATATTTTATAAAATTCCAATGATAAATTCCTTACATTAATTTAATCCAACTACTTTGATATGAATATTCAGTTCTTAAGTGGTACACAGCTCAGCTCAGCACAGCCCAAATTGTGGAAGTATTAAACTGAGCCACGTGTATTGGTACAAGTTTGCATTCATTATGCTTCTGAACTGAGGTGCAGCTTTTGGTGACCTCGCTGTGTATAGCATATCTGTATATGCTGATTCATGTTTGCTTACTCGGCTCTAGACATTCCTTTCATTGTTTTAAACAACGCTTGATTTAAATTTTTGGATTTTTCTCAGTTATCGATTTTACTATTGTTACTATGGCATGTTTTTAATTCTTTTGTGCTTAAATATTCGATTAGCACAGAAAAAATATTTGACGATACGTCGTTATTATTTAGACACATCTTATGTGACTAAATAATTCTCCTCTCCATCGTGGCCTTCCGGGCGTCCGTGTGCACGATAACTTTTGAAGGAAAAGGAATTTTGAAATTCTAATTTCACTAATCGCTGGGATGAGTTCGAAGATGGGCATTTCGGGTCGAACTTTAAGTTCAAACCTTAAAATTAAATTCGCTATAACTTTTGACTTTAACACCATTACTAAATAGATGTGCCTACACTACAGTTTACAAAAATTTATTTCTCTCTAGTTTAAAACGTGAGCTAATAACGTGGCAAAAAACGATTTCAAACGATCACGTGCTGAAAAACGGTTAAGGTGGTTAAAAACGGTTCTCCCAATAAACAATACTGTGTACAGCCAAAGCCATAGAGTTGCTGAAGAAATATGCATATATTTATGTAACAGTTTTTTACAAATACAACAGCGCTGAAATGGACCCATTTAAAACCAGATCAGCCCGTATTCGCCCAGTGACCAGTAGAAACCAAATTATACATGTCGACACACCCATTCACACAGGAAATCGCCCATGAGCTTAACGAAAGAGGAACGCAAATTATGTCCCCACCCGGAAATTTTAAGACATTTAGCAAAAAGCCAATTTAATAACAAAAATTATGAAACCAATAACTTTTACTCATATGCTTCCTATACAAAAGTAAATAACCAAGATATAGTATAATAGCAGTATAGTAAAGTATAATAGTATAGTCAGAATATTAAGGTTATTTTTGTTTACTCAATCAAATCTTCAATTCAATAAATTTGATTAGTCAATTCAATCAGTTTTTATTTAATCAAGTCAAGTAACAGTCTTCAGCTATTCCGCTATAGGCCTTAATTACAACTGGTTTATTGATATGACATCTGTTAAACCAGACCGACATGAGCACCATTTGATTTTATACATAAGATTTTCTGCTTTTTATGTGAAGAAAACAATATTTGTCCCCACGTTTGTCGAAACGCTAAAAAATACATTATTTATCCCCAAAGGTGACAATATTATTCCCCCTTGGAGGGAAATAAGTAATGTCTCACGGGGTGGAAATAATGAACTTCACAGCCCAACTGTAAGATTCAGGTTGATGAATTTCAGTATTAATCGCAAATATTGTATTAGTTTTATTGTTTATTTTATGATTTTAATTTTACTATTTACTATTTTATACTGTTGTAAAAACCTTACCTTTTAACGTTTCAACGTACAAAGATTTATTACATATTATGTTATTAAAATACTACGGAACAATCAGTAACAATGTATTTATGATAATGTCAGTAAGCACAAGTATATAATTATTAATAGCATCTTTACTTAAGGCAAAATGGGAGCCACAGTATAAAGGCAATACTGGCTGAGCTCTCCATTTTGCAGCGTAAATATTTCCTTGTCGAACCCTCCACTGCGATAGTTTTTGTTGCAGTAAGATCAGACTTTTCAGTCTGGCTTGCATAAATAGACGCGACTGAGACACCGCTGTAGCCAGTAAAACGACAAAACCTGCACCAGCGGTTACAACGAAAATGCCGGGTAGGATTTTATATGCACGGATTGACCACCAAGCATTTATAGTCAAAAATGTGAAACTAAAGAGAATCAGATATTGAGTCTTTTTTTATTCATATTGTTTCACAATATGTAAACAAGTTCGCATTTCCACATAAAATGACATCAACTGCTTGTCCGTTAAGTCAGAAATATTGAAAATAGCTGTTTTGAGGTAGTCATTCAATTGCAATTCGGTAATACTTCCAACAACATGACATTTGACTCCCATCGAATGTAATTTACGTAGCAAGCTGGTGCATGTATACGTTATGTATACTTATGTCTATATCTATACCCATAAAATCAACCAATTAAGTTCTTTTCATTTTCATAATATTCTGGTGGCAGACAGTCAAACAAATAAGAATGTGGACCGGACAGTATTGTTAGAGGGAGCAGAGTCCATAGTTACGAAAAAAACAAACTAAAAAACATTATCGAACATGTGTGGATGGCGATGGCCATAATGAAAATAATGGACAATTAGAAAAGAATGTTAATTGCCCCGACCGTCAATATATCAGCAAATTCCTTTGACCGACCCTCGTAATGCCATTGGTCCACGGGTGACA
This sequence comes from Callyntrura guangdongensis, assembly GCA_027744295.1. Classification (NCBI taxonomy): domain Eukaryota; kingdom Metazoa; phylum Arthropoda; class Collembola; order Entomobryomorpha; family Paronellidae; genus Callyntrura; species Callyntrura guangdongensis. The sequence continues at coordinate 11,751 of JAHZNB010006202.1, forward strand.
AGATGCAGCTCCACCTGAAGAGTGTTGGCAGAACGCTGAAAAAGTCCTTCCAAAACGCTACGAAAGAATGAGAATAAAAGAAAAAGCTGAAAATTAGGAGACAGCTTTAGGAATTCGGAATCTTGTGATGTGAGTGATGTATTGTTCTAATTTTCTTAAAATGTTTCTTTATTTTGTTTGCATGCTTACGTATTTTCGTCTAGTACTGTTTTGATATTGATTATACTGTTGCTATTAGGCTGTGTATTTTAGTACCAACTTTTAAAAGAGTTAATTATATTTTGATTACATTGGTCAATTTAAAGGTTTTTTAAAATTTTGATTGTTTTTGAAAATAATAATAATAGTTTATTTGTCAATAGATCCCTTACAAACAGAAGGCACATTATTCCATTAACACTTAAGTATATAAACATCAAACAAAATACATGGGTATGGAAGGTATCATTATTCATTAATAATTGTTCACTTTGATACATAAATAAATTAGTACCAAAAAATGTCCATACATAAAATCGCTTCGTCATTGGTTTAAAAAAGATAAATTGTTAAAAAATGAAGCAATATTAAGGCATTCATCAACGTCAAAATCATTTGATAAGTAAAAGTTTTTTTGTAAGCTAATACAGTGGTTATATACAGAGTTAGAGAAATTTTAAAATTATTTACATTAAGTAATACAACGGGCTTAAGTTTAAGCCATTCATTTACAGCGTTGAACTTCACAGTTCGCATTCCCCATTTACTAGCAGTGAAATATATTGGCGTGTTAAAGTTAGTTGTTCTAGTTGTTCAGGTGTTTCTGTACGAGAAACCAAGGTAATTTAAGAAGTATCCTTCACGTGCTAGGTATGTACATTTGTAAGTAAAGATGAGCAGTTCATATAGATACCTATAATCGGAAAAGAGAAACTCTAAATAATTACAAATATCAGTTGAAATGGAGTCAAATTTCCTTTTACCTACAACAAATCTGGCTGCACTACGCATGATTTTGTTATTATTTTGTTATTTATTAGTGACTAGTTTATTTTTGCTATTAAGCCATACTAAAGTAACATAATTTAATACAGAAAAAATTAACGATTTGACTAATGTCAGTTTGTTTTTAGTTGAGAGCACGTACTTAATGCTATGTAATTTTGACATTGTGTAAAAACATTTTTTAGAGACATAGTTAGCATTGTTAGCAAAAGTGAGTTTATCAACAAGTAAAATAGCAAATATTTTAATTTCATGAACTCATACAAATATTATTAATCTTAATATTAAAATCGGGTAGACATTTTAAGGAATTTTTTCTACCAATTACCATCATTTTCGTTTTGTTTATACTCAGAATAATCTTATTAACTAAAAACCATTGTGAGATAAGGACTAGATCTCCTTCATTTTGAGTTATAATAGTCAATACAACTAGGGTCACCAGCATAGCAAAGGTTACCATCATCTGCAAAAAGGTACATATTGCTATTGCAGAAATGTTTTATAATGTTATTAATGAAAAGAGTAAAGTAAAAGGCGGATGAGGCTGAACCATGAACATTTCCACGGGTGGTAAATTCAGTGTTTGATTTGATTTTAATACCGTTTTTGTTTAATTCTACATATTGTTGTCGATCACAAATTAGATCAGTAATAATAGGATAAATTTTGCCATACCATTAGAGTTTAGTTAAAGTTAATTCTCTATCAACCGTATCAATGGCTTTTTAAAAATCTAGGTACTACATATGTCCCTTTGGAAAGCCAAATTGATAATCCGTAATGAATTTTGATTTGCTTACATATTCAGTCAGTTGCAAAAGTAGGCATTTATCAAGTATTTTAGCTACAACTGGTAGAATATAGATGGGTCGAGTATCATTTGGACTTTCCGGGCATTTAGTTTTTGGCAGAACTGTAATACAAGCAATCTTCCATTCAGCCGGAACGCACCCTTGGTATAAACAGAAATTTTACATGCTTGTAAGCGACTTAAAAAAATCTACTGACTCTACCGCTGTAGAGAGCATTTTGTTTGAGAACCCAAGTGAGTCAACTGAATGCGCATTTTTGTTTTTCATACTTTTCCATGCTTTAAGGATATCAAGTAGGGATATATAGGATAAAGGAGAAGGAATGGTTATCAGGATTAATGAAATTAGGTGTGTCTGGTGTATTAAAGTACAAATTTTCCTTTGTAGATATGGAGACGAAATAATTATTTATTTCGTTAACATCCATGTTGTCAATGGGATTGATCTTTTCTTTCAGTGAAATGAGCCTATTTAGACCGGACCAAAGATTGCTCTTTTCAACCAGAAGATCAAGTTTGATAAATGTTGTTTCTTAATTTTTATTTTAGTCGATCATTTTGTTTTTAATATAAACCAAATACAACTTGTTTATTATTACTTTATTAATAACTTACAACTTATAACTTACATATTTACATATACACATACTATAACATATTTAACGTTTGTCTTGTTTGATGTTTCATGTGGGCCTGTGATTTAAGGCATGACTGGGAAAGATACACAATTTCGTTGGCCTGCAAATATCATTGATAAAATTGACAACAGAGAAAAATTTCCCATATATTATTAAACTGTATGTTGTTTTCATTAAGATTTTTCCATAAAGATTTAATTTCAGTTCAAAAATTGTATACGATTATTATCAATAAGTTATTTCAAAAAGTATAAATTCACGATTGAGAAATCCCACAGGAAAGTCCATGACCAAACAATTTTTACGTTCTACGCGCCTTCTTCAAACAGCAGTAACGTCTTATGTTGAGTGAATCCAGCCGCCGCCGCCGATATTGAGAATAAATGACATTTAGTTAAATTATGATTTTTTTACTTTTAAACGGTCCCTACGTCAGGTGGTCCAGCACCTCTGTAATTTTTAATCCTGTTTTACATAGTGAATATATCAGCAAATTTAAACTTCGTTGCATATAAAATCCAATTTCTTTGGAAAGACTGCCTTTTTTAATTAATATGTATTGTTGTCATCAAATTCGCTTTTGACTTGAATTTGGTGGGGTCAGAATAAAGGATTGGCATCAAGAAATTTTTAAAAATACAAAGGGTACATGCAAATATATGCTCCCATGGCAAAATATATATTTGATTCATTGAATAGTAAGGAATACAAAATTGTCAAGCTTTGTTACTGCTGTAATTTTTATCATGGTGATTTGCACATTAAATTTACAAATAATCAGTGTCTTTCTTGACAGAGCCTTAGGATTTTTTTAATTAAAACAATTTTTGATGAAATGTATTTCGTTTCGACGCACGGGTAATTAGAATTAAATAAACCTCATATTACTTATGTGGATCGTCAAACTAGGTGTAGTTCTTTTATACCAGAAAGAATTTAAAACAATATACTTTTTGTTTAGGTTATACTTTCAAGTAATATTTTATGCTATACTATACACAACAAGAAGCATACAATTGACAGAATTTGCAGCAATTTTGTTAAACTGTATGAAGTGACTACAAAACATGTACATAAACAAGCAAATATACAGACGTTAGAAAGGTCATACAAGGGAAACCTGCCGCGTGTCATCTAAGCCAATCTTCATTAGACTAGTGACGTATAATAAGTTGAGAAACTTAATACAAAAATGAAGTATTGAAGTATGTCCTGAACCAAATTGCATTTATTATCACAGTCGGCATAGATGACAGTTAGAATGTGTATTGTTAGCTTTGTGCGTAGAAATTTTACAAAATGTTGCATAACTTTCAGCAGTCCATTTGTCGTTATCATATCATATGCAAGCAAATGTACAAAATATATAATAGTGATGATTCCAGGCCTTTGGAAGATAGCCTACTTGTAGCAGTAAACATTCTCGGCTC
>JAHZNB010006203.1:0-10745 GCA_027744295.1 Callyntrura guangdongensis
CGCCTTGTATACGGATGCCTATATAACCACTACACCCGCCCTGCACATGCCTAGCTACACAATTCCTCACACAACTTTCAATTGGTAAAACTCCAGCAACATCTGACCCGAGCGTCAGCAAGTAGAGTTAAAGTGACACTTATATTTTCATACATGTTTAAGCGTTTCATACATGTGACATAATGAAGCTTGGTTTCCCAAATTTCGTAACCACACCTTCTGTGGTATAACAAAATGGTAACACATGATAATAATAAGAAATGTGGAGTTTTGTCATGTCAACACATACATTGTTTAGTGTTTTGTTTCATTTAATTGACTGGAATGATATATTCCGGTTATTATATAAACAAATAAAGTATGATGTAAGTTACCGTATACACCGTACTGTATGAACGTTGCATTGCTCTGCTTTTGTGCTAATGTAATTAAATAAAATAGCTTACTAGGAAAGGGCGTGAGGTGTAGTCAACGGCTCGGTAAATGAAATATCAGATTAAGATCACTTTTAATGTTGATAACGATTCTACAATTAAGAAGTTTTTTGTCAAAACGAGTTTTGGCCGATTTAACACAATAACAGGGTAGGGATCATCGAAAAAAAATGTTAAAAATTCGACATCATATGTTGGAGAAATTTGTTGTTAGTTTGCATTCTTTAAAGTTTGATTTTGATGATATGTAACGTAGCACTCTACTGCACTGTTTCATCACACGTTATTGCTTTCACTAACCCCACCAAAAGCAATTTGTTTCGGGTTGTGGAAGAGTAGCGTTTTGCAAAGCTCAAGTTAAATGCCCAATAAATGTGGTAATATGAGCTTCTAGAATATTTTCCAGATAATGTTATTGTCTGCTATACTAATAAAATATGTTTTACTTTCATGTTTTTAAAAATTCTACTTAAAAATTACTTTACAAAAATTTCACACGTCCAGCGAGAAATCTAGGAACACATGTCGATTTAGTACATTAGCCTTTCAGCCAACGTTGTGGTTAGAGAACGTGAGATGAAGTAGAATTTTTTCTGATAATTGCATATATGTATGTATTTAAACCTATAGAAACTTACTTTCACAAAACGGCAACATTTCCATTTACTTCTCTTTATTTACACCCATAAAATGTCATGTTTGACTCGAGATCGAGTACCAGAGAGAATGGATTAGAGAGTGAGAGAGTGTCCGCACACAAATTATTTATATGGTACTTGTCTTCAAATCCATGGAATTGGTGCAATGCCAGCCCAAGCATTTCACAGCTTTTTCGTTTCAGACTCGTCTCACATTACCTCATCAGAGAATCCTTCTAGAAACTGTAACCATTCTGTGATAAATACATGTCTCATTTATATAGATAACTGAGGCAAGATAATTTCATAAAAATACTACTAAAAAATAGGACAAGGAAGAAAACTAGAACAACTTTTAGAAAAGCAATCATAAAAATACTGCATTTTAAAAATCGATTATGTATAAATACAACTTTTCTAAAATATGTGCGTTCACGACTATAATTTGTAGTTAAGCTTGCTTCGCCTTCTTACTGATAGCTATGAATATACATTATGTGAACAATTAATAGTTGTAACCCGAACTTATGAATCCACTTCTGGGAGTGAGTGTTTGAATGTGTAATTAATGGAGACTGTTATCAGACTAGAAATCACATCAATAACTAATTTTAGTTGAGAAGATTAATAATTAGTTCTTTTTCTCAAAACTCACACAATTTTAATTATTATCAATCACTAATAAATCCAACTATGTTCTTGTTTGCTGCTCTCTTGAATGTGTACTAGTTACTTCTGCCGGGTAGTGTTCAGTTAAATAGTTCTCTCTCTAAAAACCATTCCAAGTCAACCAGGTGTTCAACGTGGTCATGTTTTTAAATACCACCCTGTGCACATGTTCATTTAATTAAAATTGACATCAAGTTGCCCAGTTGAGTTTGAGCTCTATGAAGTTTTTTGTTTAATTATGTATTTACATATCGACGGTTCCACAAGCCATAGCAGTAACTACTTTTCTTCTAAACACGAAAACCACGTAACTAGTTTTTTCCAGGCTTGAAACCCTCAAGCAAAGGACGTAAGTCTATTATAGGGTGATTTAAATTTTCCTATATGAAAAGTTACTGCACTTCACCCGGGTCATTTTGATGTGCACATCTTGATGCCATAGAACATCACAAAGAAATGAAATACGTTGGCAACTTACGTCCTTTTCGTTGTTTGGAAAAAAATAGTTACTATTATTCCTTAAGGAACCGTCGATATATGTATGGACCTACGTCCTGGAGTTGCTCCCTTTTTTATTTAAAACCAGCAATTCAAGCGACGCGATTTTATGAATTTCCAACACCCTGCATGAGATATACATTGATAGCATTTATTTATATATTTTTGTTGTTTTCTGCGTGTCATTGCTACTATGTAATGCATAACTTTCGCCATAGAATTTTTTAAAATTATATTACTGCCTTGATATCATAAAACCTTTATAATGACATTACTTTGAAATCGATATGGCCGTTTCCCCAAGTATTGAACGTTACGCGGTTTAGTTAGTGTGTATTGCTAGTCTCACAGAAGACCTCAAATATACGATTTCATATTTCTGGAAAAATGTGGTAATATTAGATTTAGATATACATACATGGTAATAGCAAATACACTACATGTAATAGACGTATTTTCAATTTCAATGCCTTTGACACATTTTACTATCCTTTTTACGTAATGAATATTCCAGATGCAATAAAGAAATTTAAAAAAATGATACATTATTTCACTTGCAAGATTTCTTATGTAGATATTTTTAAAATCATTTCATTCTACGACGCTGTGTTGCAATAAATTTGGATCAAGCTACTACTCGTCTGTCAACGATTCGGTGGTTTTTTTGTGTAAATTCATATCAATGACTGTAACGGTGTGCAGACAAAACGCAAATTGAAATTACACTGTAACGGTTTCATATTCTACCAGACTTATATCTCAAACAACGATTTTTTTTAACGAAAAGTATATCCGATCGACAAATCTGCTATACTGAACAGGTGTAATGTATCCCTCCTTGTCCCTATCGCATTTTCACACAGCCAGAAGTCGATATAAGTTTTTTATAAGCATACTTTGGCGTACAAACGGTAAACGAAAGTACGTAAACTGTATATTTTGATGCTATCATTGTTGTGTTATGAACGTCAGCAGTCAAGCTTTTATTGATAAATAAACCAGGATCAGGTAGCTTTTTCGATTATTGATTCAATTTTTGATTCACCAGATTCCGTTAAAAGTACACCCGCTGTAGTTTGCGTAGCATTTATCACCTGTTCATTATTTAATTAATGTTCATAACCAGTGGTGACCAGGTCCTGAGTTCAGAGATGACGTGGTCTTGTCGTTGGAGGTTGACAGTCGAGAGGGATAACGACCCAGGAATCTTTGGTTAGCTACGAGCGTAAGAGTTTTTAATAATTATTTCTGTTGTTTACGCGCACCCGATGCGTTTGTGAAAGTACAGGAGGAGGACTAGTGGTGTGCGTAAAGACGCTGACGCTGTTTAACCCAATGAAAAATATAATACGCAACGAGTGATACTGACTGGTGTAATGAAGTTACCCTCCAACCTCCATGGATGCTCCATAATAAAGTACACACACAACACACAAGGATACTGTTGCTCAACCAAGAGCCAGCACATAAGTGCTGGCTCATCTCTTTATTATATATCTTTCTCACACGGCAAGCCAAGCTTGCCGCAGAATACCTTATATTAGGCGCCATAGCAACGGGGCAATACTTAGAATAACCGTTCCCTTTACACTGGTTTGATGAGTTGATTTAAAGATAACAGTTTACATGTCTTATAATCAGGATGACGTTTTATGGTTTCGTCTTTTGAAAGTGAAAGGTTTACATGTGAACTTGTTTTGAATGCTGGAAGCTACTATACTAAGCGTATTTACGTCAGTGCTATTCATTTAGGTGAAAATACCAAATTATGTGCATGCACTAATAATGCAAGCGTGTATAGGTAAAACTTGTCTTCTGGATCAACAGCAAATATAGCCTTAACAGCGCAGTTTCAAATATTCCTGAAAATTTTGCTACTTTGTAGCAGTTCATAAATAGGCGGCAGTTTGTGCTAATAAACTCCACGATCAATATGTTACTGCATTACCAGTATTTCATTTAGAATTCATTTTGAAGAATAAATAGTACCCGAAAAGATGTGTGTCGACAGTGTCAATTAATGACATAAACTGGGATGAAAGATGAATGGTGTTGTCATTCGATTGCGGGGTGAGCCGTGTTTACTTTCCTCCTTCTTGCGTTTAAGGCGTTTGAAATATAATTATAAAATGTATTTCTTATGAATCATAAAGAAGCATTTTAAGCTTTACGTGTGTTGAACAAGAAACGATCGTACACCTTGTAACCACTTTAGCGAATTGTATACTTGTATACATGATCATAAACCAGACCCCATATTTCTTTGAAAGGGGGTAAGTAACGCAATGGCTTGATTTTAAAAACGAAATTATAAACGACTGGAAACGTCATATACTTCCAACCCAGCTTGACAAATTTATATACTTAAGGACCAACAAAGTTTAAGAAAGAAACAATGTAAAAGTTATTTCGTTTTTGAGAAATTATAGTATGTTTCTTGCTCTTCACTTGTGTGTGAGAATAAATGACACAACAAGAGGAAAAAATTTCCCGACGAAAATCCTACCAATGAAGGTAACTAATACGATCAATAATCATGACGTATTATGAGAAAGTTGTGAATTGCATTAAAACTAAGAATTGCTGTAAAAATAAGTCAAACTTAATAAAAAGAACTTGGTCAAAGGACCAAAGGAAAATAAATGACTCCATGGCATATTATGATAAATACATATTTGAACTGTCGCTAATTTCAGGATACTGCTCGATATGTTGTAAAAGCAACACATCTGACGTCGGATCTCTAGTATATCAGATAACAACAAAACAATGATTAAAAGTACTTTCGTTTATGTTTCTTGTGACGACGTAAAAGCAATAGATCTGATGACTAGCATATAAAAATATATTTACTTTGCTGTCTATATTTTTCATGTTTTCTAGTAGTTTTGTTGCTTGCAGAGTAATTCTCTCTTGTCCCATAATATGGCTGCAATGACCCCAAGGACTAAAAGAGACAACTAGTATATGATTGCTTTTCTGTTTGGTGTCTCGTTTTTTTCTTTGGGTCCAAAATACCTCAAAGGCTTCAAATAACAGAGACTTTCTCTTTTTCCTGGCAAATAAGGCCCAATCCATTGTGATAAGGTGTTTTTGTCAGTGCTAGCAACAGCAACAAACACATTTAGATCAAAAGCGATCAGAAATCGAACGTGACAAGGTAGACAAACCTTTATCACGGCTTTCCTGGCGTAAAAGAGCTCTTCTAGTTAATACGGCAGTCAAAGTTGTTACTTTTGTCTAACTCAGGACTCCATTTCTGCAATTCTATTTATCGAATTGTATCTCTATTGTCATCTGATCAGTTCATTTCTCTCGAACATATTCCTAGAAATGCTTAAAAAGACCAATATGACACTTGCATGATGGTATAGAAATATACCCGTGGTGGTAACTGTGGGCTTCTTGATAATATGTAAATATGGTATATAATATGAATTGAGTATTCAGATGATTCAGAATGAACAAAGTATGTTACACATACAAGGAGGCAAATTACGGAGAGGACCTTTTGCGGTTGTTGGTAATGTTTCCCGCGGCAGGACATGTTGGCGGTAAGAGGTGATGTCGTTGGTTCATAGGGAAAAGCAGAAAGCGTTTGCAGGCTCGGGTACGGATATTCAGGCGTGTTGATCCAACTATTATTATTCCGACTCCCTCGTGCACATAATAAAAATTATTACGTTTAAATTAGCCATATCAGGAAAATTTAAAACCGAACTTACGTATAAGGTAAAAGGTAAAGTAAAAATATTAGTTTTGTTTACAAAAATTTGTATCCAAGTAATTCAGGAACGATTCAAGGCTACGAATAATTTTACAGCTTTACAGTTAAATAGTGCTTGGATAACTAGCCGCTCCACTAAAAATTCTAAAGATTATATTATGGTATGGTAAAGCCATCAACTGTTTCCAACACATCTACGGTATACAATTAAAATATATATTTCCAAATAAGTATATAAATCTGCAACTATATAATCATTCCATGCCTCTAAAACATTTACTCCTAAAGTTGAACTGTAACAGCAACGTGTTCTAAAAATCTTTATATATCAATCAAGCGGTACTCAGGGAAGAGCCCATAAGAGACACGCAACTTCAACACAGGCACAGGAAGCAGTTCAAGTGCACAGGAAAAAAGAAATAAACTTTTTTCTTTTTCACCATGCTCTCAGAGCCACGTGTTGGGTTACAAGATTGACAAATGTGCTCATTTGTCATATAAATAGCAGCACATGGTAGGGCGTTGGCTGGCTCACATCCGGCCATTAAGCTAGACGGAAGATACAGCGTTTCCGTATTTCGGAAAAAAAATTGTTTCTCTTTCAGCGAAAAGCGAACAACTGCATTTCTAGACTACTTAAAAAATTTGCACAAAGCAAGCAGGCTGGATTTAAATGTCCGGGATTTACGTATCATTTAAAATTCTTTTTTATTTAGATTGTTTGTAGATAACCATGAAATTACAATTTATGTCTACTTGGTTCATTTCTAATCAAATGACCTATTGAGAACACAATATTTACTCGGAAATATTACTTGTTGGTTTATTTTTTTCACCTTTTGTATCACATAATTACGAATTTTTTCTGTGCTAAACTTTTCTAAACAACTAAAAACTTTCTCTCTCCTTCTCTCTCTCACTCTGAGCAGAAACCTACTATACGTACTTTGCATTTTTAAAGCGCATGTCTTTATAATCGTCCACAAAAGGCTCCTTTTCAAATCTTGCAGCTTTCCACCGTTTCCCCCTTTTCCGCTCTAACCGGGGCGAAAATTAATCCCGTCGTGGACTGCCAACCACAAGAAACAAGTCTTCAACAAAAGTAATAAAGTATAAAGTACTTTTTAGCCAGTACTTGTGTACAAATATTTGATAAAGTGTGTATCAGAAGCAACATTCTAGGACACAAGGGTATTGTGTTTGCGCTAGTGTACGATCAAGCCGACTGACTTTGCAAATGTAAAAGTAAAGTCATGTCAAGTCAAACCGCTGGTTTGGCAAGCGAAAATTTTGCCTAACCCAATTCAAGCTAAAGTTTTTGGCAAAATAAGGTGCGTTCAAATGAAACAGAAACAGTAATGTTCTCCCATGTTATTTTTTAGTTTTCAAAGTTCCATAACTTTTTCAAAGTTTAAAATTTTACTACTTTATACGTTGTACGTTTACTACGTTATAGTTTTTGATCTGGAAAATCTAGAAATGCTGGAAATCCTGGAAATTCCATCTCCAGGATTTGAGATAAATTATTCTAACGAATTATGTACAATTTTCAGGCATATTTTTCCATATTACAATGGCATGCCTAATACATTTTACTAACCTTTATCCAACAATTTATCTAAAAACCTAGCGATTGAATCAACATGAAATTATTTTTATAGCCTTGTCTTGATCAAAAAACTACGGTTGTCAAATTTTAATTTTAATATTAATATACACAAATGTTATGGATTCTTTAAAAACTAAAATTAACATGGAAAACTTTAGCTGTTCCTATTTCATGAGAACGGAGATTACTAATAATTTTTCACAATGTCCGTATTTTGCTCCAGAAAGTATGCTATGTATTCGTTTTTATAAGGGCAGTATTTATTCTTATTATACTGTATTTTGATAATACATATGTAGTAGATATAAAGATATAGCATTTTAGGTATGTTCGATTGGAAGTGGGAATATTGGTAATTAGCGTGGGATGTACATTCGCCGGAATATTCGTACCTGGGTCAACAATCGCTTTCCGCTTTTCCCCGTGGACAATCCAACGTCATCACCCCCAGCACGTCCTGCCGCGGGACACACCGAGGGTCTATGGAGAGGGCCTTTTAACGACAGCGGCAAATGGCCCTCTTCATAAAATGTCCCAGTGTATTTGATCAGGTATATGAAACTCATTCAATTTTAATAATTGCTCGATTGAACTGTGTCTATTGCATACATCTGTATGAATATAATTTTGCAGGGTTAACAATACTGGTTAGGCCTGCCTTGGCTTGACTTATCTTGGCATATGTTCAGCTTGGCTTGGACCGTACACTAACCGGCACAGAAACTCATTTACCATTGTAAACGCAGCTGAACCTTCTCTGCTTGACGCAAACATCAATAAATTATTATTTAATCTTGTCTCTTTTTACCCGGGATTCTCTGTGTTCTTGACAAAATAATAGGAATGGTGAAGCTGGTAAGCTTTCAAATTAATTATGTATTTAAAGAGGTATTACGTTCAGAAATTTGGAATCACGCAAGGTTCGTGATTGTGAAAAGAAAATAAAGTTTACAAACACCTACACATCTCGTTTGTAACTCAATTAGCAGTTCTGCCAAACGACACTCATCTGGCAGAGGTCATCATGAAATTTAAACAAGGCAAGCGTACTCACTAATCTTATATAAGGTTCAGCATATTTTAGCAACCCTACCTATTTTAAGGCCGTCGTTTACATATTTTCCGTATATGTTGTAAAATTTCTTGCGCTTGGTTTATTCTTTCCTTCGAGAAAGTTAGGACTACAGTCTACAGTGTATTACATGATAAAGGTGCTACGTGCTACGTGTTCTATCTCATTCCGGTTTAGATGTGGATGTGACTATTAAAAACCTGTGAAAAAATGAACTGCCAAACTGCGAAATTCGAATGAAATGTGTGATAAGTAATTTCTTAAATTTTTTCCACTAAACATGACGGAATATATACGCGATTTAGAAAACATTATACCCTGCACCTTGCAAACCCATTTTATACGATTTGTCGGAATTGTCTTTTCTGGCGTAAAAAAACACAGGAATATCTTTAAAATTCTGGCAATAATACAATTGAGTTTAGAATTTTGCAGCTAAACTATTGAAGAACAAATGGGATATTATATTAGTACTTGAAATATATTTTCAACGGTTCAACTACTGATAGCTTCTGTTGTTACAAAATAGACTCTAATAAACCAATACTCAATACTCAATCATACTATTGGAAGGAATTGGCTGTTAAACTGTATGTGTTTGCCTGCGATGCAATATGCAATAATTTATCTGTGAGAAGTTTGACTTAAGTATTTACTTTAGAAGTATTGTTGAAAAACTGGTTGTGTATGACTGAACTTCGTTAACACCTTTATAAAGATACCTAATACAATACTAGTATAGTGTAATTTAACAAAACCCTATGCTGTTATTACATAAAATGTTATTACATGCGCGGATATTGATTTTTTTAATATTATTGAAAAGACAAAAATCACCACACATTTGCTACAGGTGGTCCAACCAAAATATGACATGGAATCGTTTTACGAAAGTCCCGAGATACGGGTGAAGAGTAGGTACCGACAAACGTAAAAAACCAGAAAACTGTTACAACCAGCAGTACTTTAGTGGGGCCGAATTCACTTAAATATACGATATATTTTGTATTTGTATTTCTATATAAATTCAGATTGGACATAATACCAGTTTAGATCTATTGATTAGATTCTAATCCATTCTACATGTTGTTTCAAGTTTAAATTTAAACTCAACCTCGAGCTAGCAAAGTTGTTGTAAAAACATAAAATTAGACTCGCACTCAAATATGCTTTCTAATTTAATGGGAAATATTCCCATTTCAATTATTACTCTAGGACTACCCTAATATATGTGTAATAAAAATACTGTGACAGAATTGATTTTTCGAACTTTTTACATTTTACTTTGATAACAATAACAACAATGAATATGATTTTTTACAATGTTTTGATCCTAAATCACATTGCACTAACGAAGAACACTCACGAGGTGATTTTAATGGATCGGCTTCATATTTTCAGAAAAAGTAATCCTAGTTAAGATAACCCTTTGTGCCAAGTGTCAAATTACAACGTCTAACAGTTTGGGGGAAAATAAAAAATAAAATTTTCCACCCAACATTTTTTGCAACCTTATGGAGTTTAACATGTAAAAATCGCGATGAGGTAAATGTCCTCCCTGTACTAATTTTCCGAAATTGTACACTCTAGAACTATCAAAGTAACTGAATACTTCAAAATCAATTCAAGATTCCAATGTCACCGCCAACATAACATGACATCAGAAATTATAACTAGCATAGGGTGGACCCTAACCTCATTGCGATTTTTATATATTAAACTCCACAACGTCGCAAAAAATATTGAGTGGAATTTTTTTTCCCCAAACTGTTAGGCGTTGTAACTCGACACTTGGGACAACGAGTTATCTTAACTAGGGTTACTTTTTCTAAAAATATGAAGCCGATCCATTGAAATCACCTCGTGAGTGTTCCTCGTAAGAAAATTATATAAAAGAAGAACGGATTTTTTGCAGTCATAAAAACACTATACACGGTATAATAGTTTACTTTCTCTACTACACACTATATATTTCTCTAAATGATGCTGAGCCACACTCACTTGTTCTGTTTAGGAAAAAATTATGAGCTATAAAAAGGAGCAGCCACAGTAATAAAACCCAGTGATAATAATAACACCGAGGTGTTTCGTTGAAGGA
>JAHZNB010006204.1:0-22129 GCA_027744295.1 Callyntrura guangdongensis
TGCTCTCTTCCCCATTCACGTTTTTCTGTGTAAGAAACTCCACAAAGTAGACAGCAGCAAACGGGTAAATGGATAGATGGGGAGAAGAAACACGGAGAGCAATGCGTACAAGAAGAGAAACAAGTACTGCGTTTTGTGTTCTTATTCCTCTATCCTGTTTTTTTTTCAACTTGCTTATTGCCTGCGTTCTTGTTATTATGCACATAGCCAACCTCTGTTTTCTCATATTATGACAGGGGAATGGATGGATGGAGCTTAGGCGTGCTTAGCTTTGGTTTGTTTTTTCAAGTAGAGATCTCTCTGTCAATTCTTTTCCATCATCAGCACCACCAAAAGACCAACCACACCACCAGCAGCAGTTCCCACCACGCCACAGTAGCATTATACCCATTACACACATCAAAATATCAAAACATCATACACTCCGAAACACCCTAGATCCGTTTTTCTCTCTGTGTATTTTCATATACAACCTCTTTTTTTTCTCTCGCTACATGTTACTCAACTCATTCACTCTCTCATTCCTTTGTGGACAAAGACAGATATTGAGACAGCTAGAAAATACCCGTGGCGAATCTGGCTGACACTTTGCACCAGAGAGAAGAGAAGCAAATACACACACACAAACACACATATATACGGCTACTACTTTGTTACAGCTTACATCTAATTCTCTGCATTATTACCGAGTTCCCTAATAAGAGAGCCAACCTTTTTAGCAAGCGGACGCATGCACAAGTATAAAAATATATATAGATACATACACATTTATCGCTATATTAAGAAATTATTAGAGGTTGTCCATACTCCATAGAATAGAATTGTTCTAAACGTAACTAACTTTGCTTCCCTAGTCCCTGGTCTGGTCTTTCGTTTTTCTTTGGCTGCTGCTGCTGCTTGCTCGCACTTTTTTCGCTGTGTACTACCAAATATCTTGCCTTTTCGTTTTTTCTCTCTTATTTCCCTTTATACTGCACAATGTCCTCTCCTGCTTTGAAGTGTGTTTTTTTGTCGAAGTGGTTAACTAAAAGACAGACAGATATATGAATACGTACATAGGTATATTAGCTATATCATGGGCAGTTTCTTATAACATATACGCTTTGCCTATGACTGCTCTCTGCTCCTGCATGCTATACGACGACGCACTACCTTTTCTAAGAAACATCTATATAATTTCCCTTCATTCCCAGCAAATGTACACACAAGAGTAGTGCATATGCACACGTTACGTTTTTTCTCTGTTTGTTTATATTGAGGTGTATTACAAGTTGCACATTGAAAAATCTCTTTTCCGTTCTGACAGGCAGGCTAAACATTTTGAGCAGCAAAGGCAACAGAGCGAGAGAGAGAGAGAGAGAGGAAAAGGAAAAAAGAGACACAGAAAAAAGGCGAAGAAGAAGAAAAAGGGAAGAAAAGAGTAGAACGAGAAGGGTGTATGGTTATATTATGGAGAGCAGTCAAAGAGGATTATTTAGACGTCACTTTGTTAGCTAGCTAGAGCCACACACCATTCACTCACCTACACAACAACAACAACACATCACATCTCACTCATTTATACCAACTTATTATACACCACCACCACCAATACAACTTCTCTTACAGAGAACTCTTCTACGAAAAAGAGTACTACGTCTACGCGACTACGACCGCTAAAAACCAACAAAACCGTCCCATCGTGTAATAATAATATCACACATCACACACATACAGGTTAAAATTCTATTCCACTATATGTCCATATTACAACCAGAAAGAATACTAGTTACTTACCCAGCAGTAGTACACGCCGTGGTGGTGGTGATGGTGTGGACTTGTTCTTGTTTGAATAGTACCCATTCCCATATACCTACGAGCTCCTCCACACTGTCATTATCATCAACATCATCATACACTTTAGAAATACAAATAGTATGAAGGAGCTGCCAGAGTAGTGTGCTAAGCCAAGCATCAAACTCAAACATCATCATCAACTTACTCACACATACACACATACACACTCACTCAACGAGATCAAGCAGTCACTCAGTCAGTCAAAAAGAAGAGATCTTATTTACTCATCTTCACATTCTTGAAACAATCACACGAGCTCACACACACACACTGGCCTGTTCTGTCTGTGCACACACAGAGACCAGAGAGAGCAGTGGGAAAATTATACATTGTCGAGAGAGAGAGAGAGAGTTTTATAGAGAGACAAGTGTGTGTGTGGAGAGAGAGAGTAGAGAGCCACACACCGAAAGCCGAGAGGTCTCAACTTGTCCCGGGAGAGACAATTTTCACATAGAGTCATTTTCTCTGACAAAATAATAAATTAGCTCGATTTATTTAAAGCAAGTTGAGAGGATATACAAAGAGAGAGAGACACTTTTCATTGAGAGAAAAGAGAAACATTTTGAAAAAAAACAATTTTTCTTTTTGGTAAAGCAAAGCACGTGGGTAGAGAGAAAAGTCAAGGGGATCATTTTAAAGCTATCATCTGAGCGTTTGTTCCTGAGACTCATGCTTTCAGAGAGAGAAAAAAGGGAAAGAGGGGAAATGTGAGCTACTTGTACACACATTTTACAAGTTTGTCTGGACCGAGCAGAGTATAGCAGTCTCTCATTTACGTAAGCAAATATGTGCTTGATTGAATGGGGTCATTGAAAGAGAAGAAAGGAAAGGAACAAAACAGCCCATTTCACCACCATTCTTTCAACAATTCAATGTAAGGAGATAAGCTAATATGCTTACAACTGACTCTGTATTTATTCAATTAGTGAATTGCGCAGAGAGAGAAAAAAATAAAGATTTTCTTTTCTGTAAACAAATCACAGCCATGATTAGTCACCCTAGTCAGTCTACCATATAGAGAGAGATGAAAAAAGTAATACAAATTGTTCCATAGAAGAAAAAAAGTGCAGAGAACAAAAAAGGCGAGGCTGACTCGATATTTATAATAATATCAACCTTAAATAGCTTTTCAAATCATAATCGTCAACAACATCTTCACAGCGCTGAGCTTGATCATCATCATCATCAGCCACCAAAGAGAAGAGATGCAAAGTGAAAAAGGTACACGCACGTTGTTTCGTAGTCAAGCGTAAGCAAACAAATCTAATCCAGTCAGCTTGCCTGTTAGACAGAAATGAGACGAGTTAAACAGAGCCCCAGTAAAAACCTGTGAGCAAGTCAGTCAGTCACAGTAAGAAAAAAGGTGAACAAGCACGATTACACTCATAAGCTCTTCATCATCATCGTCGTCATCCTTACTACACAAACAAGAGGCATGTAAAAAGGCAAGCAGAGAGAGCAGCAGTAGTAATCCTTTACAAGTACACAGGAGAGAGAGAAGAGAGAGAAAAAAAGCACAGAAGAAAAAAACCGGCTGTCAATCAAACTCAGTAAGTGATCCGCCCCGATCTCTATTTTCGAAAAAAAACAGCTATACGTATTTACAGAGTGTTTATATACATACCTGTAATAATAATAATAATAATATTAATAATTGTGTGTAATGTGCCTGAGTGTTGTTTTTGTGAGTACTGTGCTCCCGTAAAAAATCAATTTATTAACAATATTGATACAGATTGAGAACATCAATATAATCACAACAACAATAGAATCCCGCCAATAGGGATACGCACACACAAGTGATACAACTGATTTTTTTGGCCATTGTTATAAAAAAAGTAACTTTTTCTGGTTTGAAAATTGAAAGTTTGAAACTGTGGGGAAAAGGTGCGAAATAAAAGTCAATTGCGGTTAAAAGTTCTCACAGGATTGTAAGGGTTTTCACTCTGTGTGTGTGTTTTGTTCAGGTATTATTGTTATGTGGATTATAAGGCTAAAGAAAGATTAAGTCTGTTTACCTGTCTAATAATTTTGACATTCAATGAGAAAAGGAGAGAGAGAGAAAAAAAAACTGAGAAAAAAGGAAAAGAGCCGACACAAGAACCATTAGAAGTGGCTTTTGTTTTTCCTTACAGAGTTTGTGTTGATCCAGTTCACCCGTCTGTTGACAAGCAGTGTCATTTCACCCCTTGAGCGTATATGGGAACAAGGCGGAGTTTCATTTGACATTTCCCCATTCATTTATTGACAAGTTGACACTTTATATTGACAAGTTTGAACACAAACACGCACACACACTTAGTCCATTTTCCCAGGAGAAAGAGAAAAAAAACTCGTGGTAACTTGATATTCCACTTGTGAAAATGAAAATTCTTGTCATTATCATTCTCGTCCGAAGCAACACGTTATTGGGCAAATATTATTAGTACGTGTAACAGTTGAAATCACATTACTGTTGTACCTACATGGTTGTTTTCGTGTAATTGGCGTGTCACCTGTCAAAACCGCAAAGTAAACAGAAAAACAAGAAGGTATCAAAAATGTTGGCTCTCCCAGTAGAACGTCTTGTAGGAAATTCTTCCTCGTCGACAAGTGGCAGTAGCAATAAGGGCACCAATACCACCACAATAAGTAATAAACTCAACAACAGCAGCAGAGCTAATCATCACCATCATCACAGCAGCAGAAATTCTGCCTCTCCAGACTCTTCAACCAGCGCAATGAGTGATTGCAGTAGTAGTAACCTGAGTAGCCCTTCAGGTAGCCCTTGCAAGGGTATCAACAACAACAACAGCACAAGTCCAACAAGATCCTTGTCTCCTTCCCCCCACAAACCATCTCACTCCTCAGATCTCTGCAATAATGATATCAACCATTCAACAGCAACAATGAATCGCAATAATAATCCTAGCAATAATAACGGCCACCATATCCCCTCGATCTCGCCATCCACCTCCCCAGTCCTCGTGTCCACCCGAGAAACAGACAGAACCAGCCCAGTGGACACTGGCAGCAGAGGTCCACATTTAGTGGGCAACTCCAGAAAGAGAAGAAGGAGCAGCAACAGTAGCTGTGCCAGTTCAAGCCGGCGAAGTCGAAGTAATTCTCCTGAAAACCGGAAAGGGATGATGATGGCAATGACAACAATGACGATCAAACAAGAGACAGACTGTTCCCCCCGTAATTCACCCTCATCTTGTCATTCCTGCTGTTGTCAAAAAAGTCCACGTCGAGAAGAAGATGAAATGAGCGATTTCCCGGGCAGTGGCAGTAAATCAAACAATAATGAAGATGATTGCAATAACCTCCCAACGAAAATTGAAAGTGGCAACAACCGTGAAGATAGCGGGGAAGCGGACGACGAGTGTGCCAACAACATGAATAGCAACAGCAGGCTAAGCAATAATAAAATTAATGATAATAATAGGACATCTGCACATCACTATTATCATCCCAATCATCATCCTCACCACCAACAACAAGTTCACGAGGAATCTCATTCACGAGACCACCACCATCATCACCACCACTTTCATAATGGTAATAATCGACAACAACAACAGCAGCAGCAGCATCCAGAGGAAATGAGGGAACAGGCAAACAGTAGATCAAAAGTCAATAATAATAATAGCATCAATAGAAGCCACCACTATAATAATCCCGTGGAAGATAATAATGAAAGTGGTGGTCACCCTTCGTTGACCGTGGATAATGGGCTTTCCTCACCTGGAAGTATCAGTAGTACCAGCAGTAGCAACGGAAGACCACCTTCAAGGCCCCCTTCCACAGCGTCCACGGCATCCTCAAGTTGTTTCAGCTCTGTGCTCAGTCTTTCAACGAGCACAACCACGGGCCGGGGTATATCCTCCATGCATTTCAACAATAACCCGTACTATTCTCATCATCATCTTCATCAGCATTACAATGGACTCCAGCATCATCATCATCATCATCCGCACAGCCATTTTTTAAAGTTTTCCATTGAAGACATTCTAAGACCCGACTTTGGCAAAGTAGCGAGCAACAATAAAACCAACAATGGCTTGAAACTGACGAATGCTGGTAATAACAATAATCATCACCATTCTCAGCAACAGCATCAAAACGGTGGTGTGAACGTTATGACGAACAACAGCAACAATAAAAAGCCTCAGCCTCCACAGCAGCTACAAAGTCCCCCACAAAAACAATCCCATTCTTCACATGAATCAACAAGACCAAACAGCAGGGCATCCAGCTTTAAGTATCATTCGGATGATTCTAACTGCTCCTCTACAAGCCGGCAGACGGAAGTGGTGGCAGAGGACAAAATCAACCCAGCAGTCCCTGAGGGACCAATGCTGTGGCCGGCTTGGGTTTACTGTACACGCTACAGTGACCGACCTTCTTCAGGTAAGATAATGATGATAACGACATTCTATAGAGAGACAAGATAATTTACAATTTTACAATGTATGCATTACGTAGTATATAATATGCCACACACGATTTTCAAGAGAGTAAATAAGCATCATATCGCTTTTTAAGTATTCTTCTCGTTGTTTTTTTTCGCGTGGGCATCCATCTCATTATAAGAAAAAAGAAATACTTTGGAAACATTCATTAGCGAAAATTTATGGTTTATTTATGTATGTGGAGCATTCCGCGTCACCATAATCATCATCGTCAGCTCATCATAACTGAACTTTTGTCGAGCGTTTCATGCCATGTATATTTATTTATTGGTAGTTTATTAAAACACAACACACAATCCCCACTACCACCACCACCCATACAAACGATTCATACTTCCATCCTCCTAGCTCTCATCTCTCTGTATATCCACTCCATTTTTTTCTATTTGCTTGGCTCAAGGGCCATTTTCGCCTCATTAGTGGCGCAGTAAATTTTTAAAGTAAAGGAAGGTTTGGCTTTGACTTGTCCTATTGGCTCATTGACTGTTTCTCTACGACGACGATGATGATGATGATCTGTAGAGATCAAGATGACACAAGACCGCTGATAGATGAGACGTTTACTTGAAGCATATCATTAAAAAAGCTCGCAAATGTGCAGGCACTCTCAGCGCGCACACCAACTTTAACAGCAAGAAAAGCTAATGGGCACACAGGTTTTATAGGGATTCCTTCTGGTGAGACATGACGAGTAAGTGTGCATGTGTGCAAGATTTGGAGAGTTATTTATTAAGACATTTATTACACTTTGTAGTAGTCTCATTTGCAATCTGATAATATGGCAGTGAAAAAAAGCATAAAATCTGAGAGCGGTATATTCCATTCTAGGTAGATGGGGAGATATATAGAGACACATCGAAAGTCAGGATATATTATACCTACACCGAAATATATCGTCATGAGTGAAATGGATGACTTGGGCTAATAATGGCTATATTATTAACTGTAGCTGATGGCCTGGCTTTTGACAGCCTCTCTGAACATCATCGTCCTCATGAACTTGTGTTCATTGGTTATTGGCATGGCTTACTATGATTTACAAAAAAAATGCTAGAGTTGAATGGGACAGTTAGAGAGAGTCAAGACGAGAGAGAGAGAGAGAAATTGTGTGCTGTTTTTTCGGTACTACTTTACGTCATGAACTAACAATCAGTCTCTGTCCTTCATTTTGGTGGAGTTTTAGGGTATGGGTATGGCTTTATACACTCCGCGACTGCAAACTAAAATATTATCGTTAATAAATTTAGTGGCTATTTTCTTTGGCTGGGATTCAAAAGAAATAGTCAGTTTAACTTGTCAGCAGCAGCACTGCCCAATTTGACCAAATTTAAGAAGCGACTCTAACCAGAGTTGTATATTATGATGCGGGGGATTTTTTTTATTAAGGTGTGCGCACAGCAAGTAGTAGTTGGTGTTGTGGATGTGATGTATAAAATATTCGTGCAAAATGCTGCTGCTGCTGATAATCATGATGATGATGATGATGGGTGCTTTTAGAGGTTAACTCTGTTGAGGGTTGCTCACTTGCTGGGATTTGATTAGTTTGCAGTTTGTCGAAATAAAAATAAATTTTGACAGGAGGGTACAACACAGGGCAGATAAATATGTCGTATGGATGTTGCTGTAATTGACATGCTTTATCGAATCGATCGTGCCAATAATAATTATGAATATTTATTCTAGTGGAAAATAAAAAAGAATCATTTATTTTTCTTGTGTTTACAAATTAACGACATAATTGAGTTCCTTGTGGCGAGTTGATGAATGCAAACGGGAATGTGGCAGAAAAGCATAACATCAATAGCTCAGCAGAGAGAGAGAGAGAGAGGGAATAGAATATATTTATATCTATTTATCTTTTTCATTTTGTCTGATCGATCCACTGACAGCTTCTTGATTTTTACGTGTACACATTTTTAGCCAAACCCACATTATTATGCGAATCAGTCAGTACAGTGTTGAGTTGAAGGAAATTCAAGGCGGCGCAGAGGGCAGTTGTTGTTGTTGATACCTTTATGGTTGAGTAAAAATCTGTAAAAATGAATAATGATCAGCCACACAATGAGAACGCCTTGTGAACAAATTGATCATTAATTGAGCGAACTAGATGCGATGAAAACCTTTTATCTTATCCTTTCACTTAAAAAAGTATCTCCTCTTCTCGTATTGATTGCTGTAATTAGACACAATTTTTGTTTTGTTTGGTTGTTTTTAATATGCCCTCACTTGAGTTGGCAAATGAAGGCAAAAATGAATTGAAGATATGGCTTATTGGTAATTAATGAGGGGAAAGGGTTGTATTATTATTGAGATGATGATAATTACCGGCATTACACACCAATAAAAAAATATGTATTTGCGCGCACTCATTCATCGATTGCAAGGGTAGTTGTTTGATTGTTTGTATTGATACTTTAAAAACTTGAAGCTCTTTAAGGATATTAGGCCAGCACTCATACACACACACACGCACGGACACCCGAGAGTAGGATACAGGTTACTACTCGAAACACTCCGCACAGCACACATTTTACTAATGATTGACTAAATATCGCTCTCTCATTGCAAAACTGATAATAAACTAGTCAAGAAAAATAAGGAGACTAGAAGAGGTAAACTCATAAATTCTATAAATGAGTGTGTATTGTTTATCGTAACTGTGACACAAAGTTATAACGTCTTGTGCTGAAGGAATGTAAAAAAATCCATAATAATATCAAGAGTGGCTCTAGAGTAGTGACCACAGAATAATCTCTACCCTGTCACATCATTCCCTTTTTTATTTAATAAAAAATATTATTGTGCTTAATAAGCGAGTAGGCATGGACATTATTTACATAAGGAATTGAAGAGGTTATGGAGCTGATGACTGACAAAGACGGAGAAGAGGAGAGGTGAGGTTAGAAGAATGGGACCTCGCCATGTCTTCTTCGTCGTCGTCGTTATCGCCGTAAAGTTTTGCAGGAGACATCACATTACCAATCACCACACTCACGACTACTCACTAGCGAGACAACAGCATTGTTCCTTTTTTGTTGAGTCTGTGTACAAATTCGTACTAATGAATATGTATACAATTAAAATAAATATGACTACGTATTTTATCCTCGCTTCTCTTCTTGCAACATAATAATCATGTTGGAAAGGATCAGCACACAGCATACACATCAAAAAATACAAATATAGACAAACCGAAACGAATCCTATTATATGATTGAATAGTTTAAATTCTAATTATATAGCTGTAAAACGCTCTCGTGAGAAATCAATTAGCCAAGGTAAAGGAAAAAACAAAGAAGGAAATTGCCGTTTTGTACACACAAATAATAGATCTCTCTCTCTCTCTCTCTCTCGGGATAGATACATCTAGGTGTACTCGTACTGTACACTTTCGCAGACACCATTATCCTGGCTATTTTTATGAGTAATGAGTAAAGTGTGTCGACATAAAAATGAAATATATTGATGTGCATGCCTAAAAAAAGTTTTGTTCGTGCCTACGAGAGTAGTACGCAGTACCGCAGGTAATTTTAAAAGACTTCATTAAATTGCCCATTAAGATACATTACCCACCTACTTTGTGTGCACGTTGTAAATACAAATACAACTCGAGAGTAATTTTTCTGTGTGCGCATTTTACTGTTAAACTTAGGTATAAAACAGAGATACAGAAAGGTACAAGTTTTTTTCTGTAAAAATTTAAAATTGATAGTTTTTAATCTTAATAAAAGTCAATCATTCGAGGCAAAAGTTTGTTTAATTCAATCATGTGTTTGGTTCGTACAACGATGATAATGCTGTAGAGTGCGAGAGATTTTGTGCCTGATTTGATATTCATGACAGGTGAATTAGCAAGTATGATATGGAATTGATAAACAGTAAAAAAATTACGAACGTACGGGTAAACACAATTTAGGAGATACTCACAGTAGTAAAGTAATGATTGTTTACGTGTATTTACATTGATAGATAGAGAGGGGGAGGGGAAGGAGGATGATCAGGAGTAAATGTGTATTTGTGTGTGTGGTGTGGTGATAATAATTCTCTCTTTGTAAATGAATGAAATGAAAAGTGTAAAAATGTTTGTAATTTAACGCGCCATCATCAAGCGACCCCATGGTGCGTCCTAAGTATTGAAATTGAAAAGAACTTCTTTGACGAGCTGTTAATTCGTGAAAAATTGAAAATGATATTAAGTATGTAAAGAGACAAGGGTAGTGTGGTATGTTGTATCCCACTAGATTCAAGATTCCTATTTAACAACCCAGTCAGTGCAACAACAACAGCACTGCACGCGCGCGCTCAACTGTGTGCATTCACTTGCCAGTGGGTACGACGACGACATGTATTTTATGCCTTAATCGACATTTTTTCGCAAATTGACAAGAGGACAAGAAATTGAAAATCTAATCGTTTTTATAAAATATAAAATAAAGTGCCTACCTAACTTAACTGCATAAAAACGAAGGCTTCCTCCGCACTCACAAGTATACACACTCAGGAGGACACTGCATATTTTTGAGTGCACTTGGTATGTCATTGAGGATATAATGGCGTATAAAATCACAGGGAAAATAATGAAATGAATGAAAAATGATAATTTATTTGTTAAATTACAACATATCAATTGCACATCTCTTTATACAGAAGACAAACCTGAAAACCTGATATAATGTCTACCTAAGCGTATTTATCATTTTTCCGTGTGTTTTATTATGATGCCCATCGACCATCATCACCACCACTTGCATTCTATAAATTCCAAGTTTACCCGAGTAATATTGCATACGGCCACCCTGCATTCATGCGTGGCATACACGTACAAAAAAAGATGTACACCATCATCATCACAAAAGCAAGGAGGAGAGGAGGATATCACACACAACAAATGCCATACGTGCTCTTCTTGACAAGCATTTTTAACCAGCGTACTTTTCGGTCGTCGCTGGTCGTCGGACTCAACTCTTCACAGCCAACACACAATCCGTCTTCTTCTTTATTCATCTTTTCAACTTCTTTTCCTGATAATTCCTCACAATCCAAACCTGTCAAGAGCTACTTATGTTCATCTTATCGTTTTTTAGCTCATGCCCAGTCATTCATCATTTTTTCCTGGCTGCCCATATAAACCAACTCGTATTCAATACAATACCCAAACCAGCTAATCAAATAATGTTTCTTGAAACTGTCTATTCTACAGGGATAGTCATAATTGATAATACAATTTATATACGTGTTCATTATATGCTGGTATACAACATTTTCCCAACTTTATTATTAGTTTTTCTTTACGTAGGTACGTAAACCAGGGTGTTGGATAAAATGTGTTGGTGGTTGATGTAATGAGAATTTTCAGTAAGTGCACTTTAGTAAAATAACTTGAGGAGGATGAGTGAGAGATATAGAAAAAATATGAAAAGATAATCTTTCAAGATGAATCTGATTTTTTTCTCTCTCTCGATAATCTGATCTCACAAATATTTTATTAACACGCAAAGAATGCCTGACTTATTATGAGGAAGATTATTTCTTTTATAAAAAAAAGTATTATGCTTGCTATTATGTAGTTTTTCAAGTGCGACTTTTGTGTACTCCTGCCCATATTGACGTTGCTCATGATGTGTTTGCTGCAAATTGAAATTAATTTTTAAATGCATTCCTTTTTTCTTCTTCTCCTCAAAATAAATCTTGAAAGGTGAGTGGTTTCCCCGCACACTTATTTGTTCATTCCAATATTCCACGAAAAATGAGTCTGTTTTCAAGATTTTTTTATAATGTTCTCGAGTCTGAAGAAAATGGACACATATTATTTTATTAAAATATATAATGATAGTAATACGTATAGATGGATAACTTTTTTGGGAGGAAAATTGCTGTTTGACAAGGAGTCGTGTGATATTCAGATTAGGATTATTCGTGTGTGCATTTGATGCAGTTACATGATAATATTTACCCATTACATGGGTGCATTTACACGATTTGATGGCAGTGTTCATATATTAGTATCCCAAATGCCAAGTATGCAGAAGAAAAATCAGAGTTGGTGGTGGTGGTAGTGCCTGGTGGTGTGATGATGAGCATGATTTCCTCAAGTTGGTTATTATGATAGGTCATCAAGGAAAAGATCCTAATTTGATGGGTGGATGGTGGATTACTGTATGATTATGAATATGATAATATTATAAAAATGGAGATTCAGTAATCCTTCTATCGTCTCATCCATCTCAGTTTTTGATGGGGTTGCTGATATGTTGATTACTACATGAGGTCAACTATATGGAGGAGAGACTTGTTGTATAAAAAGACGTGTATGAATGACGTTTTATAGCGAGGTAGTGTAATCAAAAATCAAAAACGTAACACGAGAAAGACAAATGTGTGCGCGCAAGTATAGGCTGTACTGCGCACTGTGCGCCCTGCATATTATTATACTTGTTGGTTGAATGATTAATTCAATTTCCTAAGGATCAGTGTCACATTATTATTTTCATTGTGGATTTAGGACGAAGATGGTTTTTATTCGTACACTTATATATACAGACTTACACGTCATAATGCCATTTTAGCATCCTTGCACTTTCTTTTAAGGATTTTGGTTAATGCTTGTAATGGGAAACGTACCATTAGTATGAAAGGGTAGACAGATGAAGGCTAATTTTGAACGATGGATTATCATGATGGAAAAAATGGGGAATTTATGGAACTGTTTAACAGCTTTATATGTAGTAGACACATTTTGCTTCCTGTAAAGACTGAGATAGTGATTGTTTGATTGTTTTTGACGTGTGTGGTATTAGGAGACATTGGTGTGAATCGTTATGGAATAAAATCTTCAACAAGTCAAGTAAAATGTATTTTTTTATGTTTAGGACCCCGGTCGCGAAGAATACGGAAGAAGGAAAAGCCAGAACCCAGTGAACCCGAGGAAAAGAGACCCAGAAACTGCATTTACTTCTGAACAGTTGTCCCGTTTGAAGCAGGAGTTTGACGAGAATCGGTATTTGACAGAGAAACGAAGACAAGATTTAGCTCAAGATTTGAAACTGCATGAGAATCAGATTAAGATTTGGTTTCAGGTAAGAACGTCAATTGCAATTAATATATTATTAAGTAGGCCTTCGGGTTAATTTTTTGCAGATTTCCATTTGAACAATATGTAGAGTACAAGTTAATAATGAGCGGGTGTATATCGTCAATGACGCATTTTGCCCCATTAACTTGCATTGCAATAAAACGACATGAAATCACGGCTCTCTTTCATGTATGCTTTCTTTGTGTAGGATAAATTTAAACATTTATTTCAGATAGATTTTTAACAAAAATAAACTTTTTATTTATGCTTCTATAGCTTTAAAACTATTGACACGTTCGCGTGAAAATGTGGAAACTGCTTCTGTATAGCTTTACCTCGAGAAAAGAAGCAGGCATACATACATCATCTTTTTATAACGAACAGCAAAGGTCTGCATGATACTGCACGATACATGTCCGCATAAGAGGGACACTAGCTTTAAAACGCCTTCTCATACAGAGAATAGAGGCATCGTATTTCAGATGCTGGTACGCATTCATTCTCAAACTCTTTAAAATTAACTTCATATCATGCGCAAAAGATGGTTGTTGTAGCACAGGATAAAAGCGAATGGGACTGATCTATAATTTTGCAATGAAATAGGTTGGCATTTGGCATGTGTAGCAAGAAAAAATATAACGTCAGGCAAGAAATAAACTGTAAAACTTCTTGTACATCATCTTCACAGATCATAATAATTGCCCTGAATGCCTACTTTGCAAAATTGATGCAATATTTACTAGTACGGCTAAAACAAATCAGGTTGTAGCAGCATTTTTTATCGCAGAAAAAATTAATATACAAAAAAAATATCGCCATTGTTTCCTCCAGTCAAACTATAAAAATCTCAAAAGGTATTCGCGTGTAAAAACGCGAATACTTGTTTATAGAGGTAGACTTTAGAGTAGAGTCTAGACTTTAGAGTGTATAGGCATGGTCAAGCGCTTAGTAAACTAAATAGTTAAATTATAAAATGTTCGACTACCTTTTCATATTTAAGTATTTTACTGTTTATCATTAACCATTTGATTTCACATGAAAACGATGGATAATGATGCGTTCCCTGAGTTTTACTCAATTTTCACTCCGACGGTGTAAATAAAAAAATATTTGTATCCCGGATGATGAAGTGTTGTATAAAGCGTTAAACTGCCTATTATGGCTGAAATAAGCGAATCATATATGCAGTTAATTAAAAAATTCTAACTTATTTTGAGTTAAATGCATAAATCAACCAGTGTACAGTATGTGTGTATATTATGTAATATGATATTGTAAATACGGTTACACAGGTATGTTGCATAAATATGTGTATAATATGTAGTAAAGAAGCATCTCATAAATTTCCGTAGCAGTACATAGTTCCTATCGATGATAACTCTGTTTAGTGTAAAATGTAGTATTTTAACATGTCAAGTGTGTGTGCATTGTGTAAGTTATTTGTAAAATAGTAGAACATACTGTTATTGACTATTGTTATCTATAAAAGTAATTTTTTTTTCTTCGCGAAGGAAAAATTGCCGAGACTATAAAAATAGCCACAGCAGCGCAAAAAAATGTATTTAGTTGATAGTGATCGATAAGTGAATATAAATATTATATATTTCTTCGAAAACAATTTTTTTGTGTGTCGGGAAAAGTTATCGATGCAACACGACTATAATACAGTTTAACTTATTATATGTATACTTTAAGAAAATAAAGTTGATTGTGTCTATATTACAAAGTCTACCAGAAAAAAATAAAGAGAAAAAAATTGCTCTCTGTGTTTATTGTTGCTCTCGAAAAAAATATTAAATGGAACATTTACTGTGCTTTTTTTATTTAATTATTTCATGAATTAATTTCATACACAAAAAATGGCAAGTCAGCAGGTAAAATATGTATGGGTGGTAAGAGAGGGGTAGAGAAGCCAAACTTGTGCAAGTACCCGTGTGCCTAGGCGTAATTTCATTTTATTTGCATATACGTTTTACGTTCAAACTGATGATGATGTGCTCATGCATAATAAATACGTATCGTTGACATTGCCTAAATTTCTAAATTACTTGGATGGAGTTTCGTTGCTCATAATAATATAAACCTTGTCGTTGCATACTACTACTCTCCTCTGCTTCTCTCCAATTTGGTGAAAAACTCAATTTTCGACAACCTTGCATTCCAATTTCGAACCAAATGTTTTTTCCTGACCTTAATAGGCCACCAAGGCAAAAACGACAGGACACGTCATCATGGAATACAACAGCATATCTTTAAATGAACATCTCTGGCAGAAAACTGTCATTACATTTTATTCATCTTGAAAACACGTAAGTATGTTGCATTGGACTGCTTTTTCCGATACCGAAAAAATTTCATTTGATGCCAGTTTCCTATTTATGTATTAATACACGAGAATGTCTAGAGTCAATATTACTGGGATTTCTGTGACGTTGACAAATCTTTATAAAAAAAGATTTCGATTAAACATCGCATCACCCGTCTATCGTCCCGAAATTCCCCAATAATGAAGTCAAACAGAGAAGGGTTCACTCTTCCATTTCCAATGATAGCTTCCTTTCATATGCGATCAAAGGCATGCCATTTGCTTAGATAAATATTTAAAAATATGTTTGTATGAAAATCCAAAAATCTAAATTACGCTATTCTTTCCCTTTTTGCTTCGTTGTTTTTCAATTGCTATTGTTTTTGTAGCTGGATGATGTTCCCTCGTCTGGAATATGTATTATTATTACCACCATTATTATTATTATCATCACTACTACAGGAGATACATGGAAGCTCACCAACTAAAAAACGAAAACCAACAGTTTTATGCATGTCGTGGCAAGAGTAAATGCAATAAAACATCAAGAACATCACACTGATCGTCACATTCATGAAATTCCAGGCTGTCACCCATCAGCCCCCAAAAAATCGTAGTCATCATTATGAGTCCTTTTTCCGTAATCCCGAATTGCTGCTGTTGTTACGACTTTTCTATTTTATACTGGGCTACTGTAGATTGAAGATATGCACGATATACCCCAGAAAATGCTTGGCATCCTCCAAAATACGCACCTACACTGTGGGCTCTTCTCTCGTGAAAAATCACCTTTTCCCTACAAGCATGTACAAAATGCACAAAATGCACGTACACGATGAACGTATAAACATTATACGATTTTGTGTTATCCGCACACAAACTCCTCTGCTTGGCGTGGTGTTGGTTTTCTTGCTAGAATGGGTTACGTTACAAAAGGACTCCCAATCACAACAATATTAACACATTTTCCATTTTCAGCCAGAATTATTTTTACTGTTCCACTTTTGAGAGCAGCGTTTTTTACGAATTCCCATTTTTAGCTCAGCATGGCCAACCATGGACGTATTTTCCAAGCTGTTTCCTGTTTCATCATTAAATTGAGAAATTTTGATAAGTATCACAGACCTTAATCAGTAAAAATTTATCCAAGGATCCAAATTAAAGGAGAAAAAAGGAATCAGAATATAAATGCACACTGTGACTGTACAGTTCTTTGACGATATTGGCATACATGTAACGTAGCAGTAATCATGTTGTAGTAAAAGCGTCATTCAGAGAAAGTAACTTTAAGTGGCAATGTGGTAAGCGAATAGGTAGGTAGAAAATAAATAAAGGTCGTAAGATAAATAGTGATTAATGTGATATGATACACATGTAGGTATAAAATTATCTTCCTTTCAATAAATTAAATTAAACTAATGTCATTACTCAAGCAAACTGTGTACACCACACACAAACTTACAACGTCGCAAGACCACACTATTACGACAGTAAGTAGACCTTGACTACTTAAACTGCATGAATGAAAGTTGGAAAGGAAACTGGAGTGAGGAGGGGGAAGATGAAATGCAAAGATGAGATGGGAAAGAAGCTCTGAAGTTGTTGTAAAAAAAGAAGCGTTGCGTCGGGTTGCATTATTCAGTCAATTATACGAATTTGATACTACATGCTTCTCAATCAGTTTGACATGTTTCTTTTCACCCCCTTTCCTTTCCACTTTAATAGACGACAACGACGACGACGTCAATATCAATTTCAGTTCGATTGGAAGCTTTGATTCAATAAATAAAAGAGATTTACTGATAGGCAGCAGCACAGCAAATAAAAAGCAAATATCTAAAATTGAATGAAAAAAAGGAGAACAAGTTTAGCAGCACAGCAGTATGTGAGCATCGATGGTGGTTTCGTTTGTTAGTTTTGTTATTTTTATTGTTATTATTATCACCTAACAAAGTACCACCACGTATTGATCGGATATTTGATTTAATTTTGGTGATGGTGGTAATCTAACAGACATGATGATGTGGAAGATCGCGTCGCGTTATTATCATTATCAGCACAAACAAAGTAACAAGAGTAACAACACCAGAGAAGCATCAGTTTCATCTACAAAAACGGCAAGAGACAGCAGCAGCAGCAACATCCAAACCTAACATCAAATCATAATCCCACCAACACAGTTTTCAAGATGAGGATGACGATTTGGATTACAATCTGTGTGAGTAATCGACTCAAATCCACTAGGATAGCTAGAGAGAAAGAGCGAGCGAAGCAGAGAGAGAGAGAGAGAGAGAGAGAGGGAAAAAATGAAGTGAGGAGCTGACATTTATTGTAGATATCTGATTAACTTAATGAGCTTGAAATGGAAGAATGGTCAATTTAAAAAGATCAATGACCATGTTGACTTTTGACCTGAATCAGGCCATCATCTGAGTACCTATCTGTATAGCGGCAACTTCACGCAGGCACAATAAATATGTCCGTTTTGTGTGCGTTTTCATACCTATTCCATCAAGTTGTTGTATACTTCGTGCTGCGGGGGTATATATGTGAAATGCTCAAAATAAGCAAACTTAAGTCATTTGATAAATAATAAAAAGGAAATAATCAACAGCAGCAGCAGTTGTTTGATGATATACCCGCACAGACGTATCTCCTTTCTTAACGATACACACACACACACACATTCCGACCAATTTCAATTGATTACGGCAGTTATTACAACGATGATGATGGCAATATTGTAGGGAGAGATGTAAGTTAACAATATATAAACTGCCGTGAGTAAGCATTGACTTTGTTGTGTGTGGTCAAATAAGAGAAGAGCTTCATTACCAATTTAGCTCGTCAATGCAATTTCCTTTTTTATTCCTGATCACGGCCGATCGTCTGTATGAAAAAAGGCCGATTTTCACAAAGGAAAAACAGGTGGAGTAAATAGTTTCTAAATAAAGGGAAAATTTTTGCTCGATACGAGGTAAAAACTTGGCAAGCGACATTAGAAAATCAGAAATTAAATCAACCAGCCAGCCACCAGAAAAATAAATTCAAAAGTTGAAACCGGCGAGAGGGGGGATTGATAAAATAAAGCGGAGAGTCGTCCTCTACGCGAGTTTTCAATTTATCATTTTTCTTCTATGTAAATCCGTATTGTTGAGATAAAGGTTGCTACAAACTATCAAAGGACAAGGAAGCGGCGGCGGCGGTATCATCATCATCACCATTCAGTAGTAGAATCAGAGCGACTCTTTCGTATTTATGATGCAGAAATATGATGCGGAGAGTGGGATTTAATTGAATGACAGCAAAACGAGTAAAATAGGAGAGGAGTCTGCCTTTTTCACAACAAGCTACGTAATAGGCATTGTTGTATGCGTAAACATATCACTACAAGAACATAAACACGCTCTTCTACACACACATTGTTGTCATTTGCGCGGGGTACAACTTAAAAGAGAGCACACAGCAGCGAAAGAGAGAAAGACGATGCGGTAGGTTATCAAGTGAACAAGATTAAAGTAGCTGCAAAACATTAAAAGCATGTATTTTACATTAAGAACACTCCTGTTTCGACAAATTAAGCATGCACCCCTTTTCCCACGGCGGATAAAATATTGATGACGACAATGACGATATTATGATATGGGGGGATTATGTGCATAGAGGAATATAATATGGTGATGAGGTTGCGCAGATAGTATATAATAATTCATTAAAAACCGCAGAGAGAGGATCTTGATTTTTTATTGTGGAAAAGTTTTGCGCTGGTGCGTCCGTAAAAATTGGATGGAAAAAATATAACGCAGATTTAGCAATCAATGAATTACAATATCTTGACATGTTGGCACATAAGCTGGATTCTTCATTTTTACGCCAGAGAGTGTCGCATAATAACCGATAACTTTGGAGAAAAATTCTCTCCGTCTTTTTTAAAGTGTTTATAAGATGTTGAGTATGCTGTGCTTCGACGTCATATTAAAACCATTTTGGATGTTCACGTCACGTCGAATTTTTATGTGATCCTTCCGCTCACCATTTACTACTCATCTCCCTCTTCTCCTGCTTTTATGCAAAGCATGCGATTTTTATTAACGTCGTTGCTCTCTAACAAGCAGAAATATTTTCCCAAATATCTTTTTGCTATTTCAATAAAAAAAATTCAGACCCAGACAAAAATTTTTTATCAAGGAGACAGCAGCATCATAAAATACCTAAATCAAGTTGATCTTCATTTTGAACGAGAAATCAGCATTTTTTTATATTTCTGCAATTCGTCACATTTCTGCAGGGTTTGCACTTCTTAACAATGTAATATCATCTTTGTACACTCCTTCTGCCATGTTGCGTACGTGCTATGCATACTTACAAGATTATCAAATCATCAATTTTTATTTTATTTTTGCAGAGTATACTCAAAAAAATGTACGCAGTGCATTTGTGAGTCTCCCAAAAAATCTACATAGCTCACCTTCCAAAAATCCTGACTACTTTTACTAACTTAACTACTCTAATAGAGAGAAAGGATAATATCAGCACCTGATAGAGACGACACTAAATAGCCAATTTTTTTATAAAGGGCATACATTAGTTCTTGGTGACGGTTTAACGACACAATCTTAAGCATTGTCACAAGGCTCATCAGCACTATGCATAATGATTCATATTATTATTATTATTATCCTCAATAATGCAATATTGTCGTTCTTCGCCATCCCTACAACCCATTGTCGGCCTCCTTTAACAAGACGTTAAACGACTTGCTGAGATTTTTTACATGTTAACCGACCATTTCACATTTTTGTCACTATTAAATGCTTCTTAGTCATCCGTCGTCGTCATCATCATCATCTTTTTCTTCTTCAAGAGAACATAACCACCACCGACGACAATGACAATCTATGTAGTAGTAACACTAATCTGGCAACAAGCAGAAAAGCCATTCTTATCAGGGTAACAGTCCCTTCAACTTTTATTTAACCAAATAAAAAAATGAGCTATCATCATCTTGTTGTATCAAGTTGTTTGATAATGATAACAAGGGACACACACACCATCCCCCCAGCAGACGAAATCAATTGCCTGTACAAAATACCAGAACCAACTTCAATTGGCTAAAAAGATCATCCTCATCACCACCACCACCACCACCACACATGTGCATAAGCACTGCTATACATAGTATCGTATCACTCACACTCACCACCACCACTACCACCAGCTTCTCTGCCGCCGCACCACATCTCCACGTAATAATATAACAATCGCTGTTGTCGTTATCAATTGAGCCACACACATGCACTACGCGGCATTATTATACAGGGATCACATTATCATCATCGTCAACAACTAATCAGCAAAGGAGTTTTTTGTTGTGCAGTTATTATTATGCAGATACATACAAAATGCCTTGTTTGCCGTTCGGGAACAAGAATGGAAAAAACCGCAAAATAATACATCATACGTACAACTTGTTTTTATATATTTATGTTGTGTTCTTTCTTTGAAAAATCATGCAACCTTGTTTGCATCACATTAAAAACCGTTCTCTTTTTTACAAGAAAAATAAAGTACGTAATATTACGAGGAGGAAAAAAAGCGGAACTATCAAAATCACTTAAGATCGTTTGATGATGACATAGAAGCAGCGACTGGTGTAATACATCTTGCCTTTGTGCCGTCTTGTGTGGAGGGCCAAGTACAATATCGGATTTCTGGTAAAAACGCGCACTCCTATAAGGATACCTATACGTATCCCGCTAGTAAAAGTGTATGTCAGGTAATCTTGGTTCGTGATATGATTGTACCCCAAAAAACCAACGTTTTTGTGCAATACCTAAAAAACCTATACGTATCCCGCTAGTAAAAGTGTATGCCAGGTAATCTTGGTTCGTGATATGATTGTACCCCAAAAAACCAACGTTTTTGTGCAATACCTTGTGTACAACTCATCTTTTTTTGCCGTGTCCGTCGTCGTCGTCGTCGTAAATTGGAATCTCGTTTGCGTTCTCTGTCTTCCCATTTTTTCCCTCATTTCCACCACACACTCAAGACTTGTAGACACCGACACGACGACCGAACCAATAAAATAGGAGTAGGTTACGTTGCCGTCATTTTTATGCATTGAAAATTGTTCTGTTTGTAATTTACGTGATTTCTCTTTTGGTTTTTATGGGAGTTTAAAGACTTTTTTTCTTAGTTTTTCTTCGGAAAAAAAGAAATTCAAAAAAAAATATTGTAATAATGTAAGAGATTAGCATACAAACGAGAAGCATGAGCGACCAATCTAGTAGTTTACACAAAAAAACACACAAGAAAACCGATACAGAATTTGAGCAATAAAATAAGGAAAAAATGCCGACTCTTTGGTGGCGACTCTCTCGGTGAAACCTTTTATCGATATGATGATGATGATGATGTTGCTGATGAGAAAGAAAAATGGTGTGCTTGTTTTAAAAGAGAAGT
>JAHZNB010006205.1:0-14813 GCA_027744295.1 Callyntrura guangdongensis
TTTTTGCAGCCGAACCGTACATCCGAACACCCGAACATACAGGTTTTTGCAGCCGAACCGTACATCCGAACACCCGAACATTGTAAATAAAAACAGCCGAACCGTACATCGAACATTTTTTTCATAGACCGAACACGTACCGAACACGAACCGTACCCGAACATCGAACACCGAACATTCATTTTATTCATAAAATTTATTGCTATCATGCAAGTATGAGTCTTGAATTTAATTATTTAAATCTCAATGTTTTAAAATTGTACAAGAAAGAAGTCTAAAAACTAATATTTAAAACTGATACAGATACAACTAATTTAAAATGGTAAAGATTGTAAATTTTTCAATAAACCAAACAAAAATACCACTTTTCCTAATTTTGTTTACTAAAGATCAACAACCTAGGTTGTTGATCTTATTGAAGTTTCTAAAAAGAAGCTTTTCTTTTTATTCCTTTTTTATCACTCTTCTTGACCTCGATCTGCTCCCGTACCATTAGAAGTTTCCATACAGTTTCTGTAGCTATACTTGCTCGACGCGCTCTGGAAAGCCAACCACTAATAGAAAAAATCCTTTCAACGCCAGCAGACGATGCTGGTATGGCCAAATACTTACGAGCAATTTTTGAAAGCCTTGGAAACCTACTTGCGCTACTTTCCCAAAACTTCAATGGACAAAGAGAGGAAGAGGAACGAGGTTCAGACAAATATTGCTCTATTTCATCCTTTGAAATACTACTGGCTGGTGCTTCAGAAAGTATTTCAAAAAAATTATCCTCATCTACTACAACAGGAAGATTTTCTTGATCACTGCAGATCGTATGATTTATCAATGCATCTTCATTCGACGCTAACCAAGAATCATAAATCCTACGTAAGATCGACAAAGCTTCCGTCTCATTTGACAAATGCAAACGGTGCACATTGTTCCATGATACTGAAACAAATTTTTAAAACAAAATGTCTTCTGAATTCACAAATTTAAACACTTATATACGGTGTTCTTAATCTCATGTATTTCACTTACACTGAAACACACTACATTTAATACGTGGATCCAGCAGAGCAGGAAGTATGTACTCGTCTTTCATGGCAAGTGGCTCCATTCTAGCCTTGAGATTCTTCAATAAAAGTTCGCGGAAGCCCGAGAAATACGATGTATGGACGCTATCCAATTCTGGAAGTACGGAAATCAGGCCATTAGTAAGTAAGAAATTTAAGGATAGATATCCAAAGTACTTACTTCGATAGGCTGTTACAACTGTCAATATCAGTAAGTTTGCTGTGCATCCATCTGATTGAAGCTTGTCCGTAGCTTCACCTAACGGTGAGAGTAAAATGGAAAGCTCACGGGCTTTTAACTGATAAGCCATTCCTGGGACATCTGGTGGGTTTCTTACTGAGGGATCGATGCCAGCCCTGTGTAGTACACTTCGAACACCTTCGAAAAATGTTCCCTGTAAATAAAAATCCATAGTGCTGAACAACGAAACTGAAATTAAGTGCATTGGCTGCCTTACAACTTAACTTAACCAACAACAACCTAGGTTGTTGTAAGTTAAGCATAACACAAATACATTGCATCGAATCAACTACCTTCTCAAACCGATCAAGCATACATAGGTAACTGTTCCATCGTGTTGGCATAAAAACCTTTGGAGCATCTTTGCACAGATTTCTTAGTTCATCACGCCATTTAGTTGACCGCTTAAAAAACACCATAACTTTGTTTACATACTTGAGGAATGCAACAACATCTTTATCTGTTTTAATTGAATCATTTATTGCAAGCTGCAATGTGTGAGCAGCACAAGCAAGGTGCCCTTGTATCGGAAGGTCGTTCAAAGGATTGTATAGTCCAGAGGAAAAATCAGTTAGTAAGGTGGATAAAAACTCTTGGTCGTTAATTTCTTGTTCATAAACAGTTTCGTTTGTATTCGCTTGTTGCAAATCACTTTCTTCATAGTCTTCAGCTAAAATGTCTTTATTGCTCCAAAATCCAACCCATTCCTCATCTTCAAATATGTTGTCCAAATTAAAGGCCTTCTTAAGATTTGAAGCGTTATCCGTAACAACCATTCCACCCTTAAACAACCCAATAAATGCATTTGTACATACGATACACATTATTATATTTCCATTGCCACATGAATAAAGAATTAAATGCTTCGGTATTGATTATCATTACAACAACCTAGGTTGTTGTTTTGATAAACACAAACCCCGAAACTTCCGTACCCAATCGCCTGAAACTCCGAAATTAGCCAAGCAATTTAAAAACTTTCCGCGGAGATAGTCTCCAGTGTGGCTTTCCTGTAGCGCCCTATAGTTGATAACTTTTTTCTGTAGACTCCACTTGTCGTCAATATAATGTGCTAGGACACAAAGTATTCCTTCCCCTTTGTTGGAAGTCCAAATGTCACATGAAAAATGACAAAATCTTTTTTCGACGCTCTGAAGTTCGCTTTTTAATTGCGGAATAATTTGAGTCTTAACAATGTCGTCTAGCTCCCTCATGTAATATGTTCTGTTCTTTAAATCGATTCGTGGATCCAAGTTGCAAATGATTCTACCAAAGCCGGGCTTATCGACGATGTCAAAAGGAACTCCGTCCAACGCAAAACAATTAACAACATCACGAATAAAGCGCTGTTGCTTAACATGTGTAGCAGGATACTTGGATTTGATTTCATTAAACTCTTCAAGAGTTACCTGCCTGGATGCTAACGGATTTTCCAACTGCTTTATCTCATGTGCATGCTGTAATTTTTAATGTCAAATTATACTTTGCATTGATGCATAAAACTAATATTTAAGTGATGAAACAGAATTAAAACCAAATTACCTCGAGATGACGTTTCAAATTGACATATGAATCTTTTTGCAATTTAAAGGAGGATCCACATTTCACTTTAGTTTTAGTAAATTTGCACATTACTAATACAATGCACTTTACTGTTTCCGGATTTGTTTCATCAATATCAAAATGTTGTCGATAGGCGGAATTTTTAAAACGTCTAGAAACGTTGGGCTGTTTCCCATTTTCCATGGCTTTAGAGCTGGATTTTGACACACTAGGTAAAGCATCAGGGGCCTCAGTACGGATATCTGACTCTCCACCATCTTTGTTTTCGCTCCTAATATTTTCAAAGTTAAGGTTTTTAAAATAAATAACAGTTTAACGAACAACATCCTAGGATGTTGTTCGTTTCATAACTGTGTAGCAGTTGTTTATAACAGTCAACTGTTTAAGATTTCCTACCTGTTTTGATCAACAATGACAACTTCAGATTCTACATTTTCCATATTTATTACTAATTAAACAACTGTGGTTAGTTAAGAAGTACAATTATTAATAAACCGAGCCAGTTTTGATGTGTTGTTGCGAAAATCTCTGACAATTTGGACAAAATGCTAAGACTGCCATCGAACATACCAGACGTTTTAGATCAGCGATTTCATTTTGTTTTTGCACAAGACAAATACTAGACGACGTTGATGCATGGCAATGACAATATTATGCAATGATATGATGTTAATTCTGTTTTGAATATAAAAAATCCTTTGAGATTCAAGTAAGTTGTTTATTGTCGCAGTAAAAGTGCCTTTTGAGAAAATTTTGTTACAAAACAAATAATTAGAAAGAGTTATAATTCATTATTCATATTTATAATTTACAAAACAAAGGAATTCACATGTTGTAAGTTTAGTATTGACGCTTTATATCGCATCGCATCGCATCGCTTGAATAACAACCTAGGTTGTTATTCAAGGAAGAAATGTTCAGTTTAATTGGCTCTCCAGCTTCTTGAGTTTCTTGTTTCTTCGTTTGTTAGCGTTACGTCTTTGCACCTGGTGTCGGCGGGCTTCATCATTTTCTCTTAAGTTCTGTTTTGTACTTTGTGTTGACCACTCCTTACTACATCCCCAGGCAGCATGGCCAACCATGTGACAGTTATGGCACGTGATCGAATTAATTTTTTCGAAATAAGCTTTACCGGTAGTTATAAGTAAAAATAAGCACTTTTGCCAAGTCCCTATAGATTCTGGGGGCTTCATGAACTTTCCAATGCGTTGAAATGTTCTGGTTATCACATCATCTTCTGATAATGGAGGGTCGTTAACATTGGCAATCAACTGCTCATCACTAAACATTGCTTCAGGTGACTCGTCAATTAACATGGCATGATTGTTTCTCCAAGTGTGTACAATTTCTGCTAACTCAATTCGATCTGCCTTTATCTTGTTTTTGTTGGCTTCGACAAATAGATTTGCTGTAACATATGTTTTTGGTGTATAGATCCGCTGTAGTTTTTTCTTGGTCTCATGAAAAGCCTTTTTCAGTAATTCATTTAATGAATCTTTGCCCTAAAATAAGCTAAAGGTTAGAACTGCACAACAACCTAGGTTGTTGTGCAGTTCTAATTAATTTTTGTATAATTTATTTATACACAATAAAAATGTTTACATTTTGTTTTAATTCCATGACTATTTGATATAGTACGTGAACATCTGCTCTAGCATATTCCAACAGCTGCTGATATTCCTTTGACTTGAGGTCTCTTGGACGAAAGTCGGCAAGTTGTGCAACTTTGTCAATGGTCAAGGTGGGATAATATAGTTCAACAATTTTTTCATAGCTCATTGGCTGCTTCGACGCATTATGTTCCATTTCTAACTGCGAGCTGTATTTTGTTAGGTTAGGTAGTGAACCAATATGTTTTTTAATCCAGGTACATCGCTGAGTCTCAGTAACATGTGATGTCAGATCGTTAAGCTTTCCATGTTGAAGTGCAAGCTGAAAAAGCAATTGAACATCCAATGCTGAGACCAAACATGTATTTGATGATCTGTTCATTTTGTAAAATTTGAGACAAATCCGTCATAATAAGCTCAGTAAGAGGAAAGCAGTCGATGATGAAGTCGTAATCCAACGTTCCGATCTGAATTAGTACGGTCATTCCTTTAAACAATAAAGAATTCAAACATGACACCACTAATTCAAGTGAAGCTTACTACCATTCTGACCTTTTTCAACTCAGATCTAATCCAATCTACTCTGTCTCCGGAACAACAACCTAGGTTGTTGTTCAAGGTGACAGAGTAGAATTGATAGAATTTTATTTTTTACTGATGTAAAATACCTAAATATGAATGGTCATTATTTGCCTCCAAGTCCAAGGTGAGTTGTGATAGAGTATTTAAATGGCTCATCATCCGCATAAAGTTATTTTCTTCGTTGACAACAATCAGCTCGTTGGAGTATAATTCACGCGTAAATTTTTCATGAGGAATTGTGAGCATGTCCGACTCAGATATTTGCTGTAGAAGAGGATGTTCTTTCCAGGTTGAATTTTTATGACCTGCAATACAAATTAATTAATTAAAAGAGTGAATAAATTACCAATACAGAACAATAATAAAGCTTTCTGACAGGTTATTGCAAGTAATTTTTGTTACCAGCATTGAGTTTTCTGCGATGAAGAAGGAATTTTCGGTATTTATCTTGGGGTCGAACGTTAGCTTCGCCATATTTTTCAAATGCTAAGGATTTCTTTTGCCAAAATGATAATTTCTGTTTTAAAAAAGTTTCATATTATTAATTGCATTATGATATGATAAAGTTGTATTGTAAATATTGTGATCGTTAAAACTGGACTAGAGTTGTTGTTTTGTGTGTACCGTGGATTTTTGATTGCTTGTAGAGCTTTGTGATGTTGAAGGTAAATTAGACTTTCTTCCTTTTTTTGAGCGATTTCGTCGTTTTTTCCCAAGGCTCACATAATTCTGCAAAGGATTAATGTATTCGAAATGATAAGGTATTATTTTGGAGAGGTAGAGGTAACCCTCAATAATTTCGACTGAACAACAACCTAGGTTGTTGTTCAGTCGGACTACGCGCCTTTCCACAAAGATTACTAGTGTTAGTGTTATACTTACTGAAAATCCAAAATCAAAAAAACTTTCGTCTTCGACTTCGTCATCACTATCAACGTATCCTGCTGGAAATATATTCGCGTTCATGATAGTCTCATAAAATGAAGTGGTAGGTAACTGATAAATTAACTGGTAGGTAACTGATGTAATGACCTGGTAGGTAATTGATAAAATGAAGTAGTAGGTAATTGATAAAATGAAGTGGTAGGTAACTGATAAAAATTAAACTATTGAAAAGTGGTGAAGAATGATGTAAAAATGAAGAAGTTTGTGTATTATTTATGGCAATGGTATGTACCAGTGTGTTTCCGTGTGAATTGTTTACAAGAACCTCTTAGCATGAAGAACAAGACTAAGACTAAGACACATACAAACATTGTAAACAAATGGCAAGAATAAAATTGTATGTTCGGCTTTGATAGGTTGCCGAACACGAACCGTACAGCGAACATGTTCAAACCAGATTTTGCCGAACACGGACCGTACCCGAACATGATACCTGGTAGGTACGAACCGTACCCGAACATTACAATGTACGGTTCGGGTTCGGGTAAGGTTCGGCTACTTTTCGAACATGATGTTCGGCCGAACACAAATGTTCAGCACTGGTNTACCCGAACATTACAATGTACGGTTCGGGTTCGGGTAAGGTTCGGCTACTTTTCGAACATGATGTTCGGCCGAACACAAATGTTCAGCACTGCCTACAGCACAAGCCGACTGATAGTAGTAAGTACGCCAGGCTATGTTAGTTATTATTATATTTGTATTTTATGACTACGAAATTGCATATACTATTCTTCAAACGTAAGCGAAGTAGTTAAAGAAAGAAACGAAGGGAACCGATTTAAAAAAATCGTTATGAACTACAGAACAGAAAGGAAAGCATACAAGAGAAACTCTTAGTGTAAACATCATCTACTACTGATTCCTTCAATCGTTTCCTCTGGTCCTTGAGTTCTTTTCTCACTTTGTGACTAGAAGCAATTCAACTAGATATGCACACTCACACACACCGAGAGAGAGAAAGAGAAAAAAAGCTGGGAAATTTGTATGTGTACGTGTGTGTGTTGCTTGCAATGTTGTATGGTTGTGGTATAAGTGTACCATTCTTCATTTTTCAGTCATCCTCTTTTCCTAAACACTCCATCATTCATCCACCCATTTATCTGTCTATACATCAGCGATTTTTGGGAAAGGGTTGGCTTCAAAAAAGATTCATAGAGTAGCTCTCACTATTTGCACAGCAATCCCTGTCAACATAGTAAAAAAGCATAATATTTCCTACTCGTCGTCCTTGTATTAAGTCTGTAGGTACGTATGTTCTACGGACCATTGCCTGAAAAGTATTTACCTGACAGCTTAACAGTTTTAATAAGAAAAATGTTGTTGATAGTAAAATACCAAGAAAATTAATAAAATGTCGAAGATTTTGTCCTGACTTGAAGTTGGCGCAACGTGAGGCTTATGTCACACCTTAAGTGAAAATATGACGGAGTAGATAATTTGAATTGCAATCGTTCAATGTTACCGACCAATCATATACAATAGTCTATATGCTTTATTCTATGTTATAAAGCATGCATGTAGATTTGTGTGCTGTCTTGCCACCAAAATCTTTACACAGATGATAAGTCTGTTTTAATACCGTACTCCACCATCTTCCTTTCCTATTCACATTCTTCAATGACTAGGGTTGCCGCGGTTTCGGTTTTTTCGGTTAACCGACGGTTTCGGTTCGGTTTTTTATTCGAGCATGTAGATTTGTGTGTTGTCTTGCCACCAAAATCTTTACACAGATGATAAGTCTGTTTTA
Source organism: Callyntrura guangdongensis (assembly GCA_027744295.1). Classification (NCBI taxonomy): domain Eukaryota; kingdom Metazoa; phylum Arthropoda; class Collembola; order Entomobryomorpha; family Paronellidae; genus Callyntrura; species Callyntrura guangdongensis. The sequence goes on from JAHZNB010006205.1 coordinate 7,750, forward strand.
ATACCGTACTCCACCATCTTCCTTTCCTCTTTACATTCTTCAATGACTAACAAAGATGATATTAATTTTTTACATAGAATGGAAAGTAAATCCTTACAAAACCTTACATATTGACACGATTGCCTCATGTATCACATTTAATTTACACAATGTTATATTTGGGTTAAATTTAACATAAAATGTACATGGGTCATGTATGTAGATATTACACATTTTAGGCGCAGAATGTTTGTTTTGTCCACTTTTAAAGCAGGAATGTATAAAATAAACAAGTTTGTATAGGATTTTCAGTAAAGTACACTACACTTGCTAATTCCCCGTCTGTTTGCATTACTTAACAAAAAATATAACAATCCAAAAATGTACATCGTTTCCACATGATACGCCTCAGCGTGTACATATAGTGCACATTTCCCTACATAATAAATTGTTTTATGCCCAACAGAAACATGTATGCATTTCCGAACGTGTGCTACATCAATAAAACAACCATCAATCTTACATTCTCTTTCTCCGACGATCATATATCCATGGTGGTGGTGCTTACGATAGCGTGTTCAGCATTCACGCGGATCAGGCAGTCAGTTAGTCAGTTCAACTATCTTTAAAAATGACTCTCTCTCTCTCTCCCTGCCTATGTCTGCTTCTGAAAGCAAGATTTCTTCGCTAAAACTCACAGATGAACTGATAGCGTACCTTTTTATGTTTTTGCTGGAAAGAGAAGAAATTTGAACAAATCACAGCATTGTGCACATTGTCATTCTTTTTAATAAAAACGGGTATAAAAAGCCCAGCATAAACTGTTCTACACAAAAATATAGATATAAATATATCGAGTGATTTTATAAAAAAAACTTGAAACTCAAAACATCTCTGTTTTAATACATATTCACTATAAAATACGAACATAAAATTTGTTAAAACGGCAAATATCTACTACTCTGCCCTGTTTCTCTTTGTATAGGAAAGCTTTAGTGGAATCAAATTCGCTACTAAAAACTATAATAAAAAATTCAATTACAAACACCGACTACAGATTAGTTTACGCTTCAACCTATAACTATTTTTGAAACTGTATTTTCATCATGTTCTACGTGTAGTCAGCAGTCTTTAGTCTTTACTGCAGCAACTTCACTGCAGATTTTTTTTGTTAGATAAGCGTAAATATTGTTTGTAGGTATTAGGTATTCTATTACGACAGCGATACTACAACCCTATTACTTGTCGTTACAGTTCTCTTCCTTTTATTTCATCATTCTGTTATTTAGGTGTTTTAGATCGTCTTCTCTCTAGTCCGTTCATTTTCATAGTATATTACCCGGAGTAGATTTACCAAATGACTCAGCGATGAGGACAGAACATGGGAAACTACAAAGAGTACCTATACGTTTAAGCCTACAACCATTGCTACAGTAAACCACATTTTGCCACACAACATTGAAGACTGTGTGAGAGTAGACAGGCTTTTTGTCTGTTTTTCATCTTTCAAAAAGAGCAGCAGCGTGTTCCAACTGCCACGCTCATTCGTAATGTAATTCACTTTTTTCTCTCTTTCGTCCTCCTCTCTTTCACAAAAACGAAGACGCGCGATTCCATTTGCGACATTTTATCAAGATATTTTACTAGCTTGTTTGAGTTCACACACTACATATTGGGCAAAAGTAATACAACCTGTTCTATGTGTGCTATTGTATTAGCCATTCCTGATGACGACGACGACGACGATAATGATTGTGGTAGCGGAGTGTGTGTTTGGAAGGACAATATGTATAGAAACATCTCCCCGTGAAAGAGAACTGAAATTGGACAGCAAGTAAGCGACTCACAATCTCAAGTTCTCTGGTGGACTCAATTTATCGCTGGGAATTATGACTTTGGCTTTTCTCTTTGGTTTACGTTTCAGTACGTTTTTTTTGGTTAGTGAGTCAACCAAATTGTCGCCTATTCGTTGCTGCTTCAGTTATGATGTAAACATATAGCTATTGTATACTGTAATTCTTGTGTAAGGTAACGGTATCCTTCGTTGTATTGCTTGTTGATGTATGGACGCTGTCACCATCAGCATCAACGATTGAAACGGTTTCATTCGCCTTCTCGCACTAAAGGATTAAATTTCTAGTTCATTTGAGGCTTATCAAGTATACAAGGATATCACTCAATGAAAATAAGCCTGGTTAAAACTCTTCCTGTGAAAATCTCTCATATGCGTTGTATATTGTGTACCTTCTCCGCTCGTCAGCTTCAACGCTACTGCCTGCCAGTGTGTGTGTATAGATCCTGTACCTTCAACCACACACGTAGGCATGTTTACTGTTTCGGCCATAGGGTAAAACGACCATGATAACAAATAGTTTGGTAGCGCTTCCCCAATAACAAATCAGAAGTAGTTTCCTATGAGTTACAACAACGAACGGCATACAGTTACTGAAGGGTGAAGAGTATTGGAAAGGGAAGAGAAAATTTGCATGTGATACTTTGCCACGAGGTTGTTGTAAGTTTTCCCGTTTATTTACAACTGCTATTCGTGTTAAATGATGCAGCGTATGTCTGTCGGTATTTGGTACTGGCTTATCAAGTGACAGGAAACAGCTTAACGTATGCAGGTTTTAAATTTCAACAAAAATATTTATAAAGATAGGGATTTCGTTGGAGTAAAGCGTAAAATAATATGGGAGAGAATTTTACGTTGCTTGTAAAACGGATAGGAAAAGCAAATAATACCTAAGTTGCAAGTTTGACTGTAATATATGTTATGTTATTATTACATTGAAATGAATTGTAACTCTTCCATCATCATCCCCATACACACGTACCATATGCCACTCTCACAAAAAGCTACATGATGCAAAAGGTATAAACTTTCAATGGGATTTCTTGGAAACGTGCTATCTGAAGCAAACCTAATTTAATGGCGAGGTCAAAATCGCAGCAACATGGGATATCGGAGAAGCAGAGTTAGCTTGTAAGCATCCGTATTTTTTGAAAAGTAATGCTCTTTCGATATGTGTAGTATTACTACTCCTCGTGAGTTTCAACAGTCACAAGTCAAAAAGTTGAATCCAAGTATTGCTTCCTTCATCTCGCATCGCTTGAGCTACACACTCACATACCCCGTACACGAAGTCATGATGATTCGATTGAAGATTTTTCTGTTTGTCGTCTTTTGGCATGAATAAACATAATATGTAGGTATAATACGTTGAACTTGGATAAAGGCAGATGGGTATATAATAAAATAATAATACTGCTCGCAGCCAACGCGTGTGGTACGAAGGCGTACAATGATGTCAATGTATGATGATCAGTTCCAGCAGGAAAAAAATTCTTGTGTAAGCGAAAGATTCACAAAGAATGGAAAAATTATGAATGTATCTTTTTCTGATTTCTCCTTTTTTATTTCGCATCATCCTATCTACGTTTTTGTATTTTTACCCTTCTTCTAAACCCGTTGAAAATTCTCTGCACGAAACTAGCACAACGAAAGAGAAGGAAAGGAAAAGAAGACGAGAGATAATATGAAATTGACTTTGAGCTCTAGTCAAGAAGGAAATCTAGAGAAAGGGAAACGTAATAATATAATGTAGCTGATATGGTGAACTGGGAAACTGGACGACATCTGAAGCTCGTGTGTTTTGGGCATTATATTGACTGGGGTTCATATCTTAGATTAATATAATATTCTGAGGGCAAGATATCATGGAGAAATCATTGACGAGTTGGAACACAAAAGAGCAACACTATTTACTGCACCCAAAAGAGGAGGTACACACACACATACACAACAAAAAGCAAGAGGTATATAAATATATTCGGTAGTGATGGTGGTGGTAAGTTGTCCAGCAGACAGGCAAAAAAATATCCAACAGAATGGAATCATGACGCTAAAGAACAGAGAAGAGGAGGACATTTATTGTAAAAAGAAGCCAGCCAAAGAAAAAAGGAAAGCAGTATGAAACGTATAAATGTACGCATGAAAAATGTCACATTATGAATGCGGAAAAAGAAGAAAAGAAAGAAAGAGAGAGAGAGAGAGAGAGAGAGAGAGAGAGAGAGAGAGAGAGAAACGAAAAGAAAGAAACGATAAGCATGGCATGTGGTAGTAGTTATGTAGGTAGGAAGTTCAATCTAGAAGCTGTGTAGGATATATATAGTAAATAGATGGAGAGATAGAGCCCGTTCCCGGTTTTTGTGTCGTCGTGGGTTTTTGAGGATTTCTTGACATTGTAAAATGACAAGAAACCAGCTGACATGACCAGTGGACAACACTCTGACTTGTAACACAAGAAAAAAGTAAAAAAATGAGGGGAGGATACGTACGAACGCCTAGCTAGTTGATCGAATTCTTGATATGGTTTCACTTCACATATCATGAGCTTATTGCTACTGTATATCCCCTCCTTTTCTGTCTCGCTCTCGCTTACTTTTAAACGTTTCGGTGATATTACAACTACGGATGTTGAAAGCAGGGGTTCACACACACTCAGGACACTGTAATATGTTGAACTGGGTTGGACAGTAGAAGTGGTGGTGGTGGTGGTGGAAGCAGTGGCAGCAATTTCACTTTATGGATGCTACAACTGGACAGTAATACAATACGGACGGAGAAGAAATTGTAACAGGAGGAGTAAGAGAGAGAGAAAGAGAATGGGGAAAATGGAATAGAATTTTTTTTGGGAATAATAATACAGAAACGAAAGAGACGACGAGATAGATAACATAAAACAAGAATTTATTTCAAGTTGGACCGCTATGTGAGGTTCTTATTCCAGTCCAGACTTCTGCTGCTCGGTGCTTCACTTTCCAAGAGAGATACCCCAAAGCAGCCGCTACAGTACTATGACTATGGAGAAGTGTGTGTAGTTCTTTTCCTTTTTTTTCTCCTTTCGTTTCCAGTTTTGATCCGGTTCGCCTCTCAGCTTTTATACAATATTATGAGATGTTATGCATGCAAAATGTAGACAGACGTAATGATAATGATGATGGGTCGTGCAGAGCAGGCTGACGTGAATTCTTTTCATAAAGTATTATTGTAGAAGAAAGAAGTGTAATGTTGAACCTGAACATGACAAGACCGGCTAAAGCAAGTAAATGCAACCAATATGTGCTTTTATCATCATCATCATTTTCGTCGTCTTTGGATGTATGTATGTACTACCAACTGCGGAGAAAGAAAGGCGACTAGGAACAGAAAGTGAATAGCCATGGGCTGCTTTTTTGTAACTTCTAAAATCCGTTATACAACAATGGTTGTCGTTGTCAGGCACAGATAAAGACTTTTAATCATCATCATCCTTGCACTCGTTTTCACATACATACATCACCAGTTGTGTATGTGTATATAATATTGACATACATTCCTTCACTATAGTAAATTGTCCAGAGATACATAAACTTCTGCTGTATGTGGGAAGTACTACGGAGTATGGTATGACTCATGTTAAAAATATACCGGTGGATGATAATTCAAATTTACAGTAGATGTGCCACTCAAGGTCATTTTAACGTTTTACGTTTAATTCAAACTTTCTCGGTGCTTAAATAACTGCCATTGTCTTCCCTAACTTTTTAATCATGGGTTGTAAAAGCCCGAGCCATCAAAAATTTAATTCAAAATAAAATGCCGAGGTTCCCACATATTTTTCACGTTGACAATAAAATATGTTTACATCTGAAACTCGGTAAGCTAATGATGAACCAACAATGGAGTTAAATCGTTGTCGTCATTGCTGTGACTACATGTTACAGACTGTAAACTTGTAATGGAATTCGCAGAAACGTATACGCTACTCTTAAAATGTCCTGGGAACCAATAGCCATAGATCATCTTCACGTATTTCTAGTATCATCCTGCTTCCTGTCTACTATTTTACCAAGACTGAGTAAAAGGGGAAGTGCACAGAAAGTCCAGACGAAAAAATAGAGTACCTAAACGTGTGTTCAATTTGTTAGATGTGTTCCTAGTATCGGAGTTCAAATGAACGTACTCACCGAAAAGAGAAATATTTCCCAAGAAACACTTACGCCATTTATCCTGTATTTGCCAGTACATCACTATCGTTGCCAAATAAGGCTTACAAACGTTTGCCCTGCAGTTGTTGTTGCGTCGGTATTTTTGCTTTGTATCTTTAAAAAGCAGTATCCTTCCCAGTTGCTCTGGCCACAATGTGCTAGCATATTTTAAAAGATATCATTGCTGCCATGATTTTCAAGAATGTTTCAGAAATACTGAGAATTTCAGATTCAGAAAGAGTTTTAGGAGAATGACGACGAACCAAGAATAAGCGTTGAAAATGCTGCGAAAATTGTGGGGATAAGTCTTCAAATATGAAAGTACGAATGAAAACTTGCAGAAAATAAGTAAACGTTGTAAGTACGAATAATATGAGTCATACAAAAATGCGTCTCGCTTCAAGTTTGTTCGACTACTATGTAGTAAAGTGAGTCTCCCTAAACCCTATACAATGACAACTAGTGATTATGTACAAAATTTGACAAAATCAAGTGACATATGTGTATGGATGTATGTTTCCTTTTCCTTTTGAAAGTACCTACAAGATTCCATGTTGCCCGAATGCAACGAAATATGTACAAAAAAGTACGGATAGTTCAAATGGATTCCAGTTTTAAGTACACAAACTCAAATGCGGTAAATGTATGTTTTTAAAAATTTTACCACTTTTAGATAGCTGTATAAGCCTATGTACACAAATGCATTATTTGGGTAAAGACAACTTACTGTTGCTAAAATGTTGGACTGTCTGGGCATATTGAAGTGACATGAGTGTTGTATTGAAGTTACTTTTTTACCTTGTCGTAATGTTGATTTCTGTGAATGGAAGCGCTTAATGCATGATCCAAATGTAAGTTTAGTGGTGAGAATAGTATAGTAGTGTAGTGTAGAAGCTTGTAAAAATGAACACGAGGAAATCTTTCGTTTTCCCGTAAACCACAAACCAATGCTTCTTTTCCTGTGTATGGTTCATATGGTATTATTGTACCATCAAGACACAAAAGACTGAGCCAAGTGTGACTTTTTTAAGAAGTGAGAAAAGGAAACGAAATCA
>JAHZNB010006206.1:0-16083 GCA_027744295.1 Callyntrura guangdongensis
TCCTGTAAATATCGCTCTTTCCGCTATTGCACAGTACTCAGTTAACTAAAAGCAATTTCTGTATCTACGATTACCATCGGGTTCTGAAAGGTTGAGCTAGTTATATGATGAAAAGCAACGCAAGTTATACAGAAGACGACGGTAACGGAAGGGCAGGACAAGCAGATAACCAACGGTAAATATTTACAATTTTGTCAGATTTAACGCTTTCAACGTGACATTACCCATAATGTAACATTTAGGATTTCCGGTTTCACATTTTTTAGAGCATTTAGAATTTTTTCTCGTAATGTGCAATACTAATACTCTTTTACATAATATCGTGCCAATGGTCAACAAAGTGATCCAGGTGTTTGACTAAATGTAGAAACGCCGTTTCAAGCAGTTTTATAACATTTTAAGGGAATATATGTATGTATAAATTTTTACAATTTCTTATCAACCTACAAAGTAATAATAGCAAAGTGACCAAGTAGTCACCAATATGACCTTTGATCCCGTTGACCTGGAAACTCCAAAATCATTCCCAGGGGAGCCTTATGAATGAAGAACTGATTGGCGAAAACAGAATCTCAAAATTCGGAACTGTTTACTGAGTTATCGTACGAACAGACGGACAGACAACGTAAAGTTAATAAGTGACTTTGTCACAATTATGATAAGTAATTGTTGATATTTGACTTTACTTTAAGCCATACCATAACAAATGCTGATATCAGAATCATATTTTTTGATAAAGTGTAAGTGTGATGTGCAGATAAAAAATGCTGCAAAAACGAATTTATATGACTGATTGTCAGAGTATTGATACATCCCAGTCTTTTCAAGTTAGCTGGTACTGGCACAGGTGCTTTGGTGAGAAGCGGCAAAATTAAATTGTAGATAAGTATCCAAATTGAAACCTATGTGCCGACCATTTTGTTTCGTATAATTTTTATATTTCACACTGATTCTTTCACCATATTGTATGTGTATTTTGGAATATTAGACATTTGTAATATTCAATTTAAAGTAATATAATAAATTTTTTGTAAGCATGGCAGATATTTTTAAATTATTAACTCTAGCAGAGGTAAAGTCAAAGTTTAGTGTGCGCCTAGATAAAGTATATGTTGAAAACGGAGTGTTTCGTTTGTTTTCTCGATTTACTTCAGGATGTCTGTTTTTGGTAGCTGGACTGGTATCACTACAACAATTACTAGGTATGTTTTCACTTGCAAGTTCGCTTGCAAGTGCTGCTAATGTTTTATAGCTTCCAGTATTAATAAATTAATCATCCCTGTTTCAATCGATAAATAGCAGCTTATCATTTTCTTGTTGAGCACAGGAAAACATATAGAATGCATCTTACCGCCAAAAGAAGATATTCGACAAGAAGCTCTAAACCAGTATTGCTTCATCATGGGTACCTATACAGTGCCTGACTTGTAAGTTATCACACTTTATAATCACATAAAGTTAAATAAGATTGCAAGGTTTTGCAATCTGACCTGTGATGAGAAGAAAAGTTTTCTCTAAAAGCTAAATTGACTTCCAGCAAAGCCATGTTCTGGGAATTATAGTTTGATATTACGTAATTTGTGGTGTGGGTTATCAATGGGATGTTTTTGACTGACACATATTCTAGATACAACGCAACAGTTGGAATAGAAGTTGCACATCCCGCAGTTGGGACACATTTGTTTGATGAGGAATCATCGTCAGAGCAGCATTATCATCAATGGTATCAGTGGGTCCCGATCGCTCTGTTTTTCCAAGGAATGACCTTCTTGGTACCGCATATGATCTGGAAGGGTTTTGAAAAGGGGAAAATCAAAGCTTTCTGTGATTTGGAGGTGGCTGCTAAAACAAACATGAAAGTGAGTTTTTGAGTTAAGAATTTATAAACCAGTTCACTCAATCGTATTAAGAACATTTCTCTGCGTTCCGATGCGACGGCCGTAGCTTCACAGTCCATCGGACTATCGACAAGTATGGCTTAATGACAAACTTGCCGACATTGGTGCAGGCTACAGCCCTGTCAACCATCTATCTTTTTACTTGACCCGTGTTGGGTTCCACCGATTTTTTCAGCAACTCTTCGATCTCGATTTTACATCGGATATATTTCCTTCTACGAACGTACCGACTATAATATTTTCTTCCATGAGCCCACAAACATTTCTTCCACGGTTCCACCATTCATCGATTTTTTTGTAAGCCACCTCTTATCGGGGGGAGTCATAATTTTAAGACCTTCTTGTAGACCGACGCCCGCAGACTTATTTTCTCAATGGCCTGGGCCATAGCTAGGCATCCCAACGGTGACCTTAGGTCACTGGCTGCCAACCTTGATCAGGTCACCGACAAAGTTTCAGGCTACCAGGTCACCAGTCAAAGGCCACCGTCAACCGACATATTTTACAGCATCGACTATGCTTCAGGCCACCCTGCTACCGACCACCGACTAACTTTAAGGCGACTGATATGTTTTAGACCACCACCGGTGGTCTGCTCTGGCCTGGAGCAACGGTCCAACACTGAGTTGTGAAGCACTGCTTACAACATGTTTACGACTATCGAGATAAGGAATATCATTTTATTTTTAATGTGGAACAAATTAACAAGTTAAGTCGTAAAAAATAATCTCTTTGAAGTCAACAAGCTAAATAGTGAGTGACGGGCGTGCATCAAGCGAGTTATGAGATGTCTGCGTTCGCTGTTTTTAAGGCTATGCAAAACGGATTGTGTATTGTACCTATTATAGTAGCTAACCTATACTTATAAGTATGTATGTATAGTCATTCGATTCTTGAAAAATTGAAGTACTTATTGGTGATGATGGTGGTAGACGTTTGCAGATGCAAGCATAAATCTTGACGAAAGACGCACAACAAACAGTTTCGATCTCAATATAATGCTTATGAAAGACGTGTCTGGTGGAGAGATGCATGAAGACGAGACAGACGATTACGATAAAAACGAGGATGATTTACATGAAAAATTAATAAAAAAATATTGCAAATTACTGCAGCAGCTATATAATACATAGTAATAGTAGGTAATAATGTTATAATGCTAATAATAACAAAAACGAAAAAGCGATTACTAAATTTAATATTTTTTCGCGATGATGATGATAATAATAATGATGCATGGCATACATTTTAACAAATGGAGAGGATGAAAAATGGAAAGTGATAAAATCGTGCAAAATTAAACGTACAAAGAACAAGTTGAATAATTTGGTAATTTTCAAAGGCACCTAAAATCTCTTTATTGTGGCTTGTCGATGTATGACTAGATTATAACAGGTACAATGTACACGACGAAAGTCAATTATCATGAAAATCAATAATGGACGGTTACTTACAGGTGTATGATAAGTTCCTGGACTACTTTGTAAGCAATACATGAAGCTTATTTGTTAATTGAATCCATTACAATAGTAAGGTGTCAAGTCGAGGTAGTAACGGCAGTAAATTTTAATTGGTGGCTCCCTTTCATGGGGTTAATTTACCAGATTTATTTATATAAATTTTAGTATAATATAGAATAGCATTTGTGAATAATTCGCAACTTTTAGACATTTGTTTTCTAAAATTATATTTTTCGAATTCGGAAAAATTCGGATGCTTTATAGCCATCATGGAGTTATATTGTTTCGGTAACAAAGTTTTCGGGGTTCAAAACTCTTAAAATATCGTGTTTTCTTCTTGATTTACACTAGAGTACATTCAATTGTAACATTCAAAGACTTTGGTTATTGTAGTCCCTCAAATATTCGCTGATGAAGGGGCCATAATAAACAAGTTTTGATGCTATTCCCTATAAAATAGGATGTGATGTAGGTGTTTAAACAAGTCACAAATTACTTTTGACTTGATATGACACAATACACACAGAGCTCTCCAACTCTCCACATTATTCACTCCACAACGCCATATTCGTTTATAACGATCAATAAACTGTATTACTACAGATATTATGCAATAAAAAATATTAACAATTGCATTTAAATAAATTTTTTAAACAGGCAAAGTATTTGCTAAATAAGGAAGAAAACGACCAGAAGCTAAAATCAATCAACAAAGCAGCAGTTTACTTTGTAGGAACTATGCATTATAACAAATGCTATGCCTTCATGTACATCATTTGCGAAATGTTGAATTTGGTTATGCTCATACTCAACTTTTACTGGACAAACGCTTTTCTTGGTCAAAATGACTTTCTGCGGTATGGACCCGACGTGGTAGAATTTTCCAAGGTGGAAAATACTGAAGGCATGATTAGTCCTCAGGACAGAGTTTTCCCTAAAGTTTCCAAGTGTGACTTCCACAAATACGGTCCTTCCGGGGGTTTAGTCAGGTATAAACAAAAAAACATGGCAATTTAAACGAATTAAAAAAAAATATTTTAAGATGTTATAAATTTCCTAAACTTTATTTTTATCTTTAAATGCAAGTTAAATTTAATTTCTTTTCATTTAATTTATTTTTTATTTATAAATGCCTGCTTATGCCAGCTTTTGATTTTATCATTTTATTTGCACAATGAGCCACGCCACAAAGCAATTAAACCTTTTTATAAATTACGCTTCCCCGTCAAGCTTTATAACTCCAACAAATACGTTGGCGTCACGCTTTGCATAACTGCGTGTGAAAAATACTTTCCGCTTCTTTTTCCCCCTCTCTAGTAAATTATGTACTCTCAGCAGAGACGCGAAATTTAACTACATTTCAGATTTCAGCTTGAAATGCCACATAAAAATGCTTCATCCAACCAAACAGCTCAACTACACTTTTATTGCTTGAATTTAAATTGGTTAATTAATTAGAAACTGCTATTTTCCTTTTGAATGGCGCAAAAAACGGCAGCTCATAAAGCAATCTTCATCTCGTTTTTTTTCTCTCGTTGAGATCGACAACTCCAACAGAAAAATGGTTTCCAGCTCGTCAGTTTTCCCTCATTTCCGCAAGTACGTTGCTTTGTCTTGTCAGTGATGTCGGGGTGTCAGGCAAAACATTATTATTTGTGAGTATTTACCGTCTTCTCTTTTTCCTGCTACCAACGCGCACTCCCTGATGAGACATTCTTTCCCGGAAAAAATCCCGCTATAACCATTATTGACAATAACAACTTCGCAAAGACAAAAAAAATGCTGATGATGACAAAAACTGTAGGAATAAAACTGAAAATCATTTAGATTGTGTGCGCAGTTTGCGCAAGCTCACATGCTATTTAATGTGATGCTGATATGTGATAAGCAATGAAGCGTGTGTGTAGAACGAAGTACTAAATAAGATTATTTTGTTCCAGAAAAGCACACCAAGATTCATGTGACTTTAAGCGTTGTTGACAACCCTCAAGTGGTGCTGCAGAGACACCGCGGAATACGCGCCTGCTTGCGTGACACAAGAATGGCTTGGCGTGCAAAACGTATAAAAATATCATCAAAGCTTTTTAAAACTGAAATGAGGTCTTCACTTTATCTCCTTCATTCCATTCCATTGCGACTTCTTTCAACTTGATTTACTTTTAGTTGCTTACATGTCAGTAGAGTGTGTAGAAACAGAAAAAAAGTCAACATTTACCATTTCATCAACTCTCAACCGTAATGCATGTAGTAAGCAATCAACAAAAAAACCAAACGTTTTTTTTAAATATGCAACATCTCTTGTTTTGCATCTTGTTCAACTTTCAAAGTTCACTTTACTCTTTTTTTTTATTTACTGTTTCAACCGACAGCAGCATCAACAATACACAAGACGACGACCGATAATACGTCGGAATGATGAACAATATTGGTTTGGTTTTGCTGGTTGTTTTCCACTCCACGTTTTCAACGGGTTGTTGTTGTTAAATATGCACCGTGTGTATAAATTGGAGCGCCGGTAAAATAATACGATAATAATAATAATAATAATGCTGTACGCCTGTCTAACTGGCTGGGGTGTTCAATCAATTGAACATTGCTTTTGGTTGGTATTATTTTTTGTATAATAATATCAAGTGCTAATAACGTGTTTGTTCTTGGCATCGCTGTGCTCTTCCTCCTCTTGTTCTTTCACCCGGTATATAATAATGGCGCTTAGCAACAATGTAAACCCAAAAAACGAATAGGATAGAAGAAGCAGAAAAAAATGCATTGCCATGCCAATCTACACACGAATTTAAGTACTTTATAAGCTGTACTACTTACTCCAGTATGTATGTATACTAAAGTATACGATCAGATCAGACATGAAGCAAGTGTTACTCCTCTTGCTATAATACAAACTATCCCCATTTTTAGGCTTCAAAGTAATAATAAAGCGAAGGATGGATGATGATGAGAGACAGCTAAATCACATCTCTTCTGGTATAAAATGCAGCTTTGCTGCTGGAGGCAGAGAGGCAAGAAAACAACTCAGGTTTACAAATTTTAATCTCTCTCTCTCTTGGCTTGCTTGACTGACTGAGAACATGAGCCCTCTGAGGAGAGTAGGACAGACAACAGAAGTGATCAACTATGCCATTGGTACAATATTGAACCTGTGTGCAATACGGGGTACGTAAAAAAGAAAAATATCTTCTTTTACTTTTCATGTCGAATTTTTTTGAGTCGCTTCTTCTTCGTCGTCATCATTATCATCGTTGAACACGCTTTGTTGTGGCTGGGGAAGCTATAAAGCTGCTCAAGTGTGTGATCTGGTTCTACTGGTTTACCCTGTACAAATGTATACGACATGCTTAATGTTCTATGTACTTACTAGCTAGGTCCTTAATACCCAGAAGAGAGAATCCAGCAGAAGATTATTGAGAACATGCAGGAAAATAGTTGGTTTCACTAGAACAGATTTAAACACACTTTGGAAGAATTGGAGAGAGAGAGAGAGGATTAGTTACAGATATCACGCAATCATACACCACATCACAGTCTTTTATACTGACTTGACAGAATTATCATCATCATCGCAGTAAATGCTCACTTGATAGTAAAGTAATTTAAAAGTTTTTTCTTGGAGAATTTAAGGAAAAAAACGTGTAGTCTCTTCTTCAGAAAGATGTTTTGTTTTTGGTCGTTTTTTTTCTTCTCTTTTTCGTCGTCGTTTTTTTACGTCTTCATTTAGACTATTATCTTTGGCTACAGTGGCAATTGCAATATATGCCTGTCTGTTTGCTGGAAGAAGAAATGTCAGAAGAGTAGTAAAATTGAAAGTGAGACAAAAAAGGAAACTAGACAAAAATAGAATGCGGGCTCTTCTTTTCGAAAAAAATGACTTTTGTGCTTTGCCTTGTTGTTTTATGACTACGCACTTGTTTCTTTATTTGACGCTCCGATCACGGCGCGTCGGTATCAGTTGTTGTTCATCTCTGGTGAAACACAGAAGCTCTCATGAAATTGAGATTCAGTTGTAAAATAAATACTATAACAGCAGCAGCAGCAGCAACAACAACAACAACATTTGCTTTACTGATTGCCCTGGTAAGCCAGTAAATTAGTTACGAGTTACGACAACGAATGCGTTCCATGGCATTATGCATCATAAAAATAAACACGGAGAATTAGAAAAAGAGATATTTTAGGGATGCTCTCTGCCTTCATGATGATAACGATGACGTTGATAATTTTTTCATGATCTGAAAGAGAGATGTTAGTTTTTGTGTAGAATATTATGTAAAAATGCACCATCTCATGCCCTTCATCATCATTCGCAACGTGTAATGCAAAATCATTCTTTTTAAGTATCAGTTTTCGCATCTTTTGAAACGTGAACAGAGAGGATGCATAACCATCGCTGTGATAGATAGTCAGGAAAATTTTCAAAAGCTAATTAGCCGGTAGCCAAAAAATTTCCCCTTCTCTCAGGAGATTTATGTGTTGTGCACAAGTTGCTCAAGAAGAAACTCTGTATTGCAGTTGACTTTTTTTACTCTTCATCGCCAGCGAAAAAAATAATCCTAAACTAGAATTGCTTCTGCTGATGCTACTACTGGAAGAGTAATAGTTAGTAGCTGTATGGTAGCCAAGTCAGTAGTCAAACGGGCTCACATTCATTCCAGTAGTCATTTTTTCCGTAATGTACCCACTCCTTGCTGTACTACCGCTGCTGTTTTAAAATCTGACATAAAAATAAAAATGATCCTCTTCTCCTGAAGAAGGAAGGCTTGTTCTTTGGTCGCTCTGCCAGGGTAGTTATATGATGCACTGCTCTGCTTTCTTTTTAAAAAAGATTTTTTTTTGCTGTAGGCAGCCCCTAATGTTTTTGTGTAAGCGCAGCGTGTTGCAAACATGAAACGATAAATTTAAATTACTCGTTATATTGTTGTTACATAATAATACACTGTTTATTTTACATTTTCTTTTTCTCTTTTGCGGACGTGTAGAATCTTAGGGAACACGAAAGCTTCCGTTTGGCCGGTTTCCCGATTTTTTTACTTCAAAATTTGTATTTGTCTTTTTTCGAGACAAATTATGTATTTTAATTTTTGCTTTTATGGGCTTTGTTACCAATAATTTGTTAGGTTTCTGGAAGGTGGATTTTTTCGGAAATTCTTCGAAAATTTGGTAATTTTCTGGAATGTGGATTTTTTCGGAAATTCTTCGAAAATTTGGCAATTTTCTGGAATATGGGAAATTTGGTTTTTATGGGATTTGAAGCAAATTTTGAAATTTACTGGGCTGCTTAATAGGTTTTTTTCTCGAAATTTTGATGAATTTCCAGAATAAATAAAATCTTCACTTCAAACCCCCTTATAAGTTTTTCCACACCCGTTCTATTGTAGGTTCTGGTTCATCATCCTTTTCTGCCTCAGTATTTTCGCCTTGCTGNCTGGTTCATCATCCTTTTCTGCCTCAGTATTTTCGCCTTGCTGTACCGTGTGGTGGTTGTGTCGATGGCAGGAGTTCGCAATTTGCTACTCCGACGCAGAACCGACTCCAGGTATGTGGACTCTCTAAACTATTGTCTTCGAAATATGAGCTACTCGGACTGGTTTGTGCTCAAGAAACTGAACACGAACATAAATAGCATTCGATTTGGGGAATTGTGCGATGGGATCAAACGCGAGCTAATGAAAATGACACCAGGGGGGAGACTATCACCGTCTAGCCCGCTCCCGGCTTATACCGACGACAGTGACAAAAGTTACAATAAGGACGCCGAATTTGATGAACACTTAAACATAAACACAGATTCACACAGCTTATATCTCAATAATAAAGGAATGTCGTAACTTTTTAAATAAAATAAAATAAAATAAAATAAAATGACTTAAAATTATTCTTTGTTTTTCTTGATCTTGTCACTCGTCAAAATCAGTCATCATCATTCCATCCAAATCAACCAGTCAGGATTACCACTCTAGTGGTAACGCAGTAGTAGTAAAAATGCATGATATTTCATCATTTCCCTTTTTTTCGTCTTGTCTTGCCTTGTTACTCGCTACTTTGCATTCTTTTCAATTTTTTCCTCTTTCATCTCTACTCCAAGAAATACATGAAAATCTCTGCTTGTTATTTGAATGGATGATGATGAACAAGTACCTCATCATACCTCATCATACGTCATCCTTCAGACTAAAAACTTCACTTGTTGAATCGAACTCGACACGGTGCACCCAAAACACATTACCGATACTTTTGTAAGACGACAAACCAGACAAGTACGTATGTGGACTGCACAATAAGCTATCTTTTTTGTGTCCAAAATTCCAAATACGCAGAATGTTACCGTGTATGCGTGTAGGTGCCCATATAATATGTATTTATTTAGCCATTTTTTTACACTTTTATAATATGTTGATGACCAAGAGGAATACCAACATCATCATCATTTAAATGGAATGACATGTTACGTTTTTCCTTTCATGATGTACAAAACATCAAGATAGTCATCTTCATGATCGGCATCAGGATTATCATAAAAAATGTGAGTGTGTCTTTATGACTGTTAAGGATATCTATTTTCTAGTAAAACCCTCTTTTTCTGTCGAATTACTACCAAAAAATGCTATAATTATTGTTATTATTTGCTATAAACTTTTGCAGAGAGGATCAGTGACCTAATCACCCAAACACAGACGTAAATCCGTACATAAAAAATAGACGTAAGTGTACACACATACTCTTCGTCATGATATTTCATTTACTAAGGAATCTTTACTAATTACGTGCGTGAATTCCTAGCGTATGGCGTGTACCGCAGTGTACACCACCTTTTCTCTGAAACCAACTGACTATGCCAGCGCACAGCGTATTATGATCTCTTCATCATCAAACAAGTCATCTGCGCTTGGGATTTTCGCTGTAATGTCGTGTTGTTTCCGTCCTCTCATTCTTTTTTTATCGCTAATTTATTCTTCGTCGTGATTCTGCTAATGGTAATTGGTGAATCACCGCGAGCTCAGGGTAGATTTTACTGGACATGGTGACTCACAATGTGTGCGTATCGAAATGCTTTCTTTTTTCTGTGTTAATGGAACTCAAACATGCAATACAGGAAGCGTAGACGGTGATAAGGTAAAAAAAAGGTAAATGAAGAGATTACTTAGATTACAGTTTAAAATAGATTTGTATTTTAAAGCTGATTTTTATGAGAGAGGAATAAAAAACCTGCAATGTTTCAACGCCGTTGAAAGTAATTGTTACAGGTACTTCATCCAAGAACTATAGATGCGCAATAAACTTGGAAATCGTTTAGACTATTTGCAAGGGTGACAATTTTATACTCGCAATCTTTCTACAAATCATCATAATATGATTTCAAAATATAATACAACTCATCGTATCAACAAAGCGATTCTCTTATCAAAATATCTTCATCATGATTGTCACTTTAGTTTTTTTTCTTGTATCGTTCCTTTCAATCTCCGCTGTCTGCTGCTCACACACAAGTATGAACGAGCTGTGCATTATTAACAAGCATGTTTATTACTGTGTGAGCATGCCTTTAAACCAAATATGTATCACCATCCCCCATATGACGGCTTACCTTTCCACTCTAATCATTTTCATTCTCACCGTGTCACCATAATCCTGCGTGATCCTCATCACCACCGTCACCTTTACATTTTTTATAATAATTCCTCTCCCTTTTTATTCATTCATGCTTCTCTGGCTCTGGTTTTTATGGTGATTCAACAAGAATCCGTTTTGTTATTCTTCCAAGAAGGAATTCTCTACCTACGACGATGGTGACGATGATAATGACAATGACGAATAATAAAGAATGGAGAAGAGTGACAAGAACGCTAATAGCGACAACCCCAGCGTTTTTACTACCTCTACTACTAGTAGTAGTAGAAGAACTACTACTACTGCAGCGTTCTCGTTGTTATTATTATTTTATTTTCATTATTATGGAGCTTGCCAACACGCACGCGCTCTTGCTGGTTAATATGGTTGCATGTGTGCACCGTTTGCTCGTACCTACTTTTATGGGCAAGACAATAATGGAACATACCTGTACGTACACGAGAGAGTGTGCCGTTTTGTACCTGTTTATGTACCAGCGTTAGTGTTTGTTGGCAATAATAAGCTTCATTATTATCGTCGTCATTCATTTTTTACTATTGTGTTGTTGTACCATTGTGTCAAGTCAAAAATTATTGCTGTTAAGTGGCTTTCCCATCTTTCTTCTCTCTCTCTCCCTCTCTCCGTCTCCCTCTGTGAGTGAACTTCATTTAATTAGCCCAACAGCAATAATATTAAAAGGTAGCTGACTACACACACTAATATGATTTACATTAGCTGACTTGGCTTCTCGAAAATGGCTTGGCTCTTGGCACAATACACACACATGATGATCATCATATCATTTCTTTCAAAATGTATGGATGCAGACATTTTTGGTCGCTGTTTTTCACGTGCTTCTAGTAATATCATCCATTCATCCATTTTTAAAAGCTATACAAACAGCGACAACACCTACACGTATAAACAGGCTGTATACACGCGATAATGGCGGCGACGACGACGATGATGATTATAATCACCACGAGTCTCCTCTTTTGCTTTGCGCATATCACCTCTCTTCAACGGAATAATAATAATAGCATGCCGATTTTTTCTTCATTTCAGCTTCATCATCACACACAATATCTCTGCCAAACATACTTTTACTTTTAACTACCTACTTATAATTTTTTTAGCCTGTGTTGTGATGGCAGTGGTGGGGTTTTGTATCTGTTTAGATTTGCTCCTACTGCTGCTGATTATATATTCCTCCTCATTTATATTCCTTGTCAACTTGTCCGGCTTTTTGACTCTCTCCCTCTCTCTCTCTCTCTCTCTCTTCTTCTGTCTCTTCCTCTCTATCTCTGTCCACCTTTTTCTTCTTCCGAGCAATTATCATCTCAAACTAGCTTAACAGCAGAGCAACAGCAGCAGTCAACCTTTGAAAATCTCTCCTTTTTTCCACTGTCAATCTCCTTTTTTGCATTTTGTTTATTCCCTTCTTTTTATTCTTTTTGTGTTACAGGAAATCCTAATATGTCCTTTAAGGTAATTATAATCGTCTTCTTGCTTCTCTGTCTACAATTACATTTTCTGTTCTTTTAGACGTTTTGTAACTGTAAGGCATACTACATAATACATATACCACCAGTGGTAGTGATGATTATGTGACGGTGACGACAACGCTGCAATTTTCCTTTTAAAAAACCGGTCATAGACGCGATAAAAATACACATTATACTAGAATGCATATATTTTCCCCCCTCTGATTTTTGTGCCACCCATTATTCTTGTTTGAAAAACAACAAAAGCAAATAAGTAGCCGGTTGAGTTTTTTTTCTAACAAAAAGTGTGCAGCAAATTATTCATTCCTCACATTACCACAATACTGATTACTATTGTCGTCAGTCATCAGTCACAGTGTCGTGGTCTATCAGTCCCCGTGTGTGTGTCTTTCAGGAAAATTAAGGCACACCAACAACTAAGCAGCGTATACAAGCAACAACAACAGTCGTAATAAAATAGGTTGGGTCACATTTTTCTCCATCGTCATTACCATTTTGTTTTCTTCTTTTTTCCATTTAGGACGACAACGATTTTACTCAAAACTTTTCCCTCTATAATCGCATTGTTGAATTGCAATCTAATAATTTACCCAAAAGATACACACTCTCATCGTCTCATCCCTATTGCACTATTGTTTCTTCTGCTGTGTTGCCGTACTTTTCCTTCATCATCATCATTGAATCATTACTCTCCTGTCTTACTGCCTATATGCTTTTGTTTTTTCTCAAAATGGTATTTAATGCCAGGCATATTATAGTATCGTGTGTATATGTGATGATGATATCCGTTTAAATGGTACACACACAAAAATTCCCTCTCTAAAGTCAAAAGTCAAAAGCGTCTATTTTACAGGCACCATTTTGGAAGGAAAGTGTTTTTGTCAATATGCCTATATGAGAAACACTTATCTTTCTTCAAGAAAATGCTGCAACATACACACACACACACATGAGATGTTAAGAAGACGAAGAGGAAAAAACCTGTTCATGCGTTTTTTTCTTCTTTTCCCCCTCTCCCCAGATATAAAAGCTTTTTTCTCGTGGTGTATTTGTGTGTGAACGATGAACAATATTGGTATGCCAAAACATACACCTATAATCTGGCATCTATTACAGCAGTATTAATAGATATAACGTTGCTGTTGCATTATATCCCTGTATGGACGAGAAATATTAGAAAAAACTTTGTTCTTGTGTGTCTCAAAAAGAGCAAAAAAAAGTTTTTACCTCTTTTTTATATGCAAGAAAACTAATATCGGTATATTAAGAAGGTAATAACCATTTTTTTGTGACTCATTTCATTCCTCTTGTCTGCTCTCTTGAACGCGAGTTGCACACACTCATGATGATGATAGCAAGGTTGATTTTCTCGCTGTGTGTGAGCTGAAAAGTGTAAGCACGTTAATATATAATATTATTAGGTGTATCTCGTATCAGTCAGATATCTCTGACTTTTTTTTTACATTATGCCCAGCTGTCTAAGATGTTCTTCAGTTTTTCTAGAGAGACTCTTGAGGGTTTAAAAGAGAAGAGAGACGACCAGGTATAAAATAAAATACGACAACAATGCTTTTTTAAGAGGTCGTTTTTTTTTTCTTCGCTAAAGATATCTTGTATGGGGCTATACCAATCCAAAATGGGTACTTATATACACTTGTTTTAATAGTTATTACGCTGCTGCTGCTGCGAATGTTACTCCACCCCATCATCATAATGTCTTCGTCATAGAGAGTCATCGTCATCATCATCATCATCATCGCCGTTAAAATGTTCACGATGGGCTTGGCGATACGATACGATAATTTTTTAAAAGATGAGAACGAAAAAAATCCAAAGAGGAATGCAATGAGACATGAGAGCGACGAAGACAAGAAAAGTAAAAATATAAGTATGCTAAAAGGAAGGAGGAATAATAATATTGTTTTTTTGAGAGGGAGAGAGAGAGAGAGATAAAAAGTTTGCTTTAGAAGAAAACATTTGAGAATGAGAATCGAAAAGGAGACGAGAGAAAAAAAGGTGATATATGAGACGACTCTTTTTTTCTTCTTGTTGTCTTCTGCGCTGTGTTTCTACTTGTACCAGAGAGTCAACTTGTCAACTCGGTGTGCAGCTCGCTTACTTCTTGGTCGTGTAGTCTGTAAAAGAAACAAGCAGAAGGAGAGGAGAAGGAGGAGGAGGAGGAGAGAAAACAGCAACTCAAAAAGTCAAAATGTCGGTTTCATGTAATGGCAGTCCTTATAAAGGTCTAAATAGCTGCACATTTATTTTAAACAGAGATGAAGAATGATGCCGTCGTGGATTCGTCAGAAAATCTCTAAAGTGTCTGCTACAATATTTAGTAGTCTTTAAACCTGTGTATATAACTTATATGGTAGAGCGTCCCCCCAAAAAAACAAGCAGCCGAGGTATAACATGTCTCGTGGATCAACGCTGATGGTGGCATTTAGATTTAAGACACGACAAAAAAAGTAAAAGATGGTGAGACCGAAGTTGGGATGATAATGTACCGTGATGATGAGCCATCGGAAAGGTATTTATGAAGAAACGTCAGGAAAATAGGCAGTGGTCATTAATAAATTAACGGGGACAAACTACGTAAATGCTTGCTGGCTTTGGCTTTGCGAAGAAACTTTCTTCTTTTGTGGTACGGAGGCGAGAAGGTGATATGAGATGCGAGAGCGGTGACATATTATGTCACTCTCATTATCTCATCGTCCTCCTGTCGACTGCTACGTATTTAGCAATACATTTAACATAGAAAGTGGACAAAACAGCAGGGATACTAATTATTATCATTTTGCCCCTTATTTCATCCACATTGTCTGATTACAAGGCTGCAGCTGCTAAATTACATTATCATTAGAACATTTTTGTTTACACATTTTCTCTCACTTTTATTATCGCCCTCGGTACCAGTCTCTGTCATTTACAAAAATATAATCACTATCATAAATTAGCAAGGGGAGTAGTAGAAAATATTCCGAGTTTATCCTTTTTGAACTGGAATAAGCCTCGTACGTAGTGACGCTAAATTGTACATTAAATTATAAAGACGCAAAAAGACATTAAAATGATAAAAATCCTCTGAACGAGAACGTAAAGATATGGACAGTGTACAAGTGACTGTGTAAAGATGATAATGGTCATGTGAGGCATTTTAATGTAAACACACAATAATATCATCATCATCATTTAGATCGTTGTTTAGTACAAGTTGTTAGTTTACATATTGGGTTCCCTCTGGTCGTCTTGTGTGTAGCAGCAGCGATTGGTTTAATAGAAGAGAATGTGGGGATGACGATAAATTGTAAATTGTGTAATGACAGCTGAAAGAGAGAGAGAGAGAGAGATGTTGTAATAAACAAGTCTGGTTTGTTCTTGTTCGAGCAAAAGAAGACGACGATAATTTAAAGAAAAAATAATATGATGATAATGAGATGACACTATTTGAAGGTGATGATGATTCTGGTCTGGGAGTAGTAATGGTAGTAGTAGTAGTGGTGGTGGTATTATTATCTCGTCTTGTTGTCAACGGATTAAAATTCAAGTGGAACATGGCTCGGCGGAGACGACCCAGCTTTCAAGAAAGTTCATGGCAAG
>JAHZNB010006207.1:0-19671 GCA_027744295.1 Callyntrura guangdongensis
AAAATACTGGTGTGTCGGAAGGATGATTACCTACCATATTTTGTGACCAATTAGATGGTATGACGTCATCCACTAGTACGTTAACAATACTCCGAATGTGTAGGCGGCGGATTGGGTTGTTTGCTTGGCCGCGCTGCCCGCCACTGCCAGAAAACTGCTGTGTAAACCGACTACGAGTAATAAAATCTTGCGTGTATTTATATCTAAAATTACTCCCCATGGAGTAATTATGAAATGACAATTACAGTAATCAGTTACAAGACATATTCGAAGGTAGCGTTACTGAAAATTAATTAGTGTATATTTGTTCTGTTGATTACAGGTCTATCTTTGGATACAAATCTGCCAATGTCATCAATGGGACCTCAAAGCCCTTTGGATATGAAACCTGACACTAACAGTTTGGGGGCATTTAGCCCCGGGACGGGTGCTGGGCCTACGTCCCCGAGGTATACATTACCATTTTTCTGCTATTCTTGAAGTTGCTATCATTAAACCTTTCCCCTGTCCTCACCCACACACATAAACAGCATGTTCATTAAAATACACACATATCTGTTCTTAGAAGAACACGGGACATTATTTTTATGGAAAAGATACCACAGAGGAGTAACCGTGATGGAATTAATGAAAATGATGACGTTCGTGTGAGGTACATATGATATGATTAAACAATAATGATTACTTAAACAATTCGGTACTGATTGTTGTGAGCACTTTTCGATTTGGCTACAACGAAAATTTTCTTTAGCTTAAGAACAGTTCAACAGTATTAGATGGGGTTAGGTGAAACATGATTTCTTATACATACTCGACTGTGTAGGTATGTTCGACACTACATATCTCAGCAAAAGTTCAACGTGATATTTCATTCTGTTGGAATACCAATAATATATTTATCAACTGCGTTTATCTCTTAAACTAAATGATCTGACAGTTTACTAACAAGTGGGCATCTGCTCATGTATAGGATATACTTGTTTTAAGGTTTTGCTCCAGCAAAAATGTCTGATTAGGTGCATGTTTTATAACCTTCTTAAATACTGGATGGTAGCTGTTATTTTAAAAGAATAGAAAGGTATGTTTTAACACCTATGAAAGCATAACACAAAAAGATTCTTCTTCTTCCTGGTTTTGCAGCAAAGCAAAGAATGATATCATTCATGGGGACGATAAAACAGTGATGTTAGTGACAAATGTTTGAGCTGAAGAATAAAGAAAAGGTTTTTAACCGTGCAATGACTCCCCGTTATCAAAGTTGAGAGACAAGACAGTACCATTATACACCTAGCATAGGATCTATGTAATTTCTAACATAAGGTGGTAGAGAGTGAATGCAATAAAAAGTAGTGTTTCCATCATATTATGTAATATCTTTCAGTATATTTGGTCCTCTGTGGAATGCCGATTGCACAGTATCTTGTGGTTTTTGATAACACGTAATTATGTATCTATTTACACCACAGCTGCAGAGTCTCCCAAAATGCTCTGCAAACTCTATGAATAATAGTAAGTCCGAGAGTGAAAAAATTATTTGCAGATACTACATAATATGTTTTGAAAGCTTATTATCTGGCAAGCCACGCTCGCCGGTTTAGACAAAATATGCAGCCCTGATTTGCATTAGGTTCTTTGAACAGTACTTTGAACACTTGGCTCATACATGACATAATGGAAGATTTTGTTTGCTCCAAAACTTACAATGCATAATGCAGAGTGTAAAAGAAAAGGAACTTCATATCAGGTCATTATGGCCTTATCACTTTTCCATTCTTTGAGGTTTATGCTGAGGTTCATGGTGATGATGATTGTGATATTCATTTAACAACTTTCAGTAGATGCAACTGTGTGTGTATCAGTGGCTTGGAATTCATTTTCAGATACTTATGTTTGTCAGCATCTTAATTATTATTTTCTTATGATATTTTTTGTTTCATATTACGTGACTTCCTACCATACGATTCATCCTGCTTTCTGGAAATAGTTTACCACAATCTTCCTTCTCCGTCGGTTCTCAATTTCTACCCTCGTCGACAAATGGTGTGGGCTCTAATGGAAACTCTGTGACACCCAATGGAACAAATGGTGCTGGTAGTGGAGCAAGCTCAAACTCAAATGGAGTGTCCCCTACAATGATTGTAATATAATATGATGATGATTCTTATTGTTTTATTTTTGATCAATGAGAATTGGTCATACCATCCTTGAGATAGATGTTATAGATATATCAATGGTATTATTGTATTACAGTGTTTGTTATCGTTTTATTGTAAACCCACCAATTTCAATTATTGTGTGTACAGGAGGAGAGACAAAGAACAAGAGAAAGAAGTGAAAGTGAAGTTGAATCAACATCATCCGTACAAATGGAAATGCCATTAGAAAAAATAATTGAGGCTGAGCGCCGCGTTGAACTTCGGGATCGTGCAATTGTTGATACTGATACATTGGGCATGACTGAAATCTGTCAGGCCGCGGATAAGCAACTCTTCCAACTGGTCGAATGGGCCAAACATGTCCCACATTTCAATGAGTTGTCTCTAACCGACCGTGTTGTTCTTCTCCGTGCAGGTAATTTTTTTTCTTACATGACTCATGTTTGAATCAAATTTATTTACTGTGCCAAAAAAATTGCCTTCCATTTTAAACTATTCAAAAAAAGCGTTAATCAAAGTTTGGGTTGAAATTAGGGTGGAATGAACTGCTGATAGCAGGATTTGCACATCGATCCATGGATGTTAAAGAGGCTCTTGTACTTGCCAATGGTCTAACCGTTTACAGACATTCAGCTCATCAAGTAACCATTTATATTATCTTTATAATGTTTCTCTAACCGTTGATTTTGGTAGTGGGGTTGATATATATCGTATTTTTCTTTGCAGGCGGGATTGGTTCATATTTTTGATCGTGTTCTATCCGAGGTTGTGGTAAAATTGAGGGACATGAAGGTGGACAAGGCTGAGCTGGGATGTTTGAAGTCTATAATACTATTTAATCCTGGTATGCTCAACACTTTAGTCTATGAGATGGCGTTGCGAATGTCAAATGTACATATTACTCATATGACATGATATATTTGTGACACTTTCACACGCTTACTCAATCTGAACTATTGCAAACCATTTTTTATATAGATGCCAGAGGCTTGGCTCAATCCTCCATGCCGATGGTAGAAAGCCTTCGCGACAAAGTGTACGCAACGCTGGAAGATTACACCCGCACAAATTATCCTAACGAGGCAGGCCGATTTGCCAAGCTCCTGTTGAGGCTTCCAGCTCTCAGATCAATCGGTCTCAAATGTTTGGAACATTTGTTTTTCTATCGTCTAATTTCCGACACTCCAATAGAGAATTACCTGAAAAACATGCTTGGAACACCTGCTGACAACTAACAACAATTAAAATGTTGAATAAAAAGTAATAATTAACCTTAAGAAACTACACAGAACTACTCAGGTTATCTAGATTCATTGGAGAGACGTAGTTACATCAACAATAAATATTGATAATGAACAGGAAAGATCAGCCAAAGTGTACAAAATTTTTCGTATAGATTTTGTGAATTATATGCATAAAATGTGCTTTCATGAAATAATAGCATTACACATAGTGTAACAAATTGTGCTGAACTATATAAGTGCATAATATATTGCATTTGCATGGTTTCATTGTTGTATTGTACTTAAGTTTGTAGGATGCTTGACCTTCTATCATGATTTTTCTGAAGTCACACTGCCGTTTCTTTTGTAAGATGATATTGTTGAATATATAATCTAAGACAATGTACTTTTGGCACTTACTAGTTCGACAAAATTGGTCCATAAGTTGCACACCAATTAAGTTTTACATGTTAAAGAATTGCTCTTTATTGGACAAACTTGTCTGTCTTTAAAGCAGTCAGCTAATGAAGCCAACCTCCACCAACCTAACCAAAGATAATGAGCGTGCATGTCTCAGATTAATCATTATCGATTGACCTTGCTATTTATATAGTAAGTATTTTTAAATAGATTTAATTTTTAAAAAACATATTGGTAGCTCGGCACCGTGAACATTTACTTTGCTGCTGATTGCTGAAACTTTTAGCATAAATCTGTGTCCGAAATGTTTATGTTTTCCTACTCATTGAGACTACAACTTTCCTGAGATATAGATGTTGTTTGCATGTGAAAACTCTCCATGAAATAAACATGTACGTTATAAGTTATTGTACAGTAAGTCGTAATCGTATATGCTAGCTTACATTTACGAGAAAATGGCATTTCTTTTCAGCCGATTTAAACACTTCAACGTTCAGATAGACACACATTATTAGGATATACATTATAGAATAGAGGAATTTATGTCAATCATTTTTTACGAAAAAAATCAACAAACGACGGGACTTAAAACATTAAAATACACGATTTAATGACGCATAAATCAGCTAAAATCAACTATGCTACTTGTAATCAATAGTTTTAAATTGTCCATTCGTTTCACAAAGGGAATTAAGCATACCACGACGGGTTATTCACGAAGAAAAACACAAAAATAATAGACATTAATTAAAGCATCGTTGGTTCCGTAGTAGCTCTCAGTCTACTTACTATAATTATTATCCGTTGATGTTCGGTTATAATAGGGAACATGTATATTTCTCTTTTTTGTTATTTGTTTTCAATCGTGTTTATGTTTAGTCTATATATGTTTCGGATCTAATTTTTGTTTTTATTACACATTTAATATTACATCTTTTGAGAAGCAATGTTGTTGTAAGGGATTTTTCGGAAACGGATTTTTCGGCAAGTTCCACACATTCGGTTGTGTACCTGTGATTACTTTATCGTTGTAAACTGTAACTATTGTTGTATAGTGTCTGACAAAACACATTGTGCGGACTACGAAATAAAGTAATTAAAATTAAAATTGTTGCATGGTATGAAGATGAGTTATTCAAAAATGTAAACTATTATTATTCTATATCAAATGTTAAAACGTGTGCATGCCCTCAAGTTCTATTCTGCAGCAATGCCTATGTACACCTAAATGTTCTGGAACTGTTAATGGTTATTATATGACACATGAAAACTGTTATTTAGTTGTTAGCTCTAACTGAGAATCGTGTTTAGCGTGCTCGCATTATATTTACTAGACTTAATCGGTAAAGAAGAATGAACAAAACAGGTATTATATAATGAAAAATAACCAAAAATTAACGATACACAATAAAAGATAATTATTCAGAACAAATTATATTTTCGTTCGCTAGTTGTGTCAATTTATTCATAGCATATCGCAATCATTCACTGGAAGTTTTGCTGTGGAATATTGTAGCCATTTTGTAACCAAACAAATAACGAGCACCTTTCAGATATTTTCCCAGCAGGTTTATCAAACCACGAGGTTCTATCTCCAGCTCCTATTCTAGCCACTGCCTGCAACGGTAAATTTATTTGAAGGTAAAACATACGTTGAGCCGGTATCTTAAAACAGTATGAAAACTTAATTTTCAGCTTTTAATTGTATTAATCGGTTTCTCTATCACCATAATTTAAAATCGTAAAACATTGCATTTCATATAAATGCCACCATACCCGCGACTAATAGTGCAAATCCTGCATCAAGTTTCATTGTCTTCTTCAAGTCTTTTTAGTCTTCACAATTGAAACAACCCTGTTGATGCATTATATCAGCATTACTAGTTCCATTGTTACCAAAATGCAACGTTTACGTTCACACAGTTCACACTCACTAGATTCACTATGCCCCTCTTGAATTGATATCTTCGTCACAAGTTGTGACTCACAACTGAGAGCCATAAAACAAACGGGGCATATACTTTCACAATGTTGGACGCGGTATGGTAGTTGGATTTAAATAGTTTGGATATTCAGCTGAAAAAATATAGGACACTAGTAAGTACAAATAGTCCTCCATATTCAATTAAATTAGCACTGTTCCTAAATACTAATTGTTATATTTTCAACTCAACTGTTCTGAAGTAAGGTAAGTCTTTTGAAACAGTATGTTTATATCTTTGGCACCTAATGCCTTCATGTAGTACGAGAATCTCGTAACGAGATTATCAATAATGTGGTGGCAGGCTCCTCCTCGCCCATTGTCTATCACGATTCACGATACAAAACAAGCGTACTACAGCAAGCAAAAAATACAACAATTATGGATGTTTTTATAATTTATCATTTTACACTTGTATTAACATCATTTAATGTTGGCTATTGTAGGCGGATCGCAATTCGCAATGCAAGGCGGAAGCCTTCCCAGTCAATATGATGTTTCGCCAAAAGAAAGGCGTCTGGTGGAAGATAGAGCAAAAATTCGAGCAGAATTCAGAAAGGAATTTCTTAAGCAAGCATTCAATCCACACAGACATGGCCACGGAGGATACTTAGTAAGTCGGAAATTTAAACAAGAAACTACATGGAAAGTGATATGCGTTGTCGTTATATGCATACTTATATTAAAACTTTAAAAAGATGGAAATGGAAATGCCAATATGTTAAGACTTAAATAAGATTAGCTAACTTGAAATGGGAAATTTTTTCCATTGGATTACTTGTTGGAAGGATAATACCACATACACGCCAAGTCTCACATTAGTTAAGATTCTTTAGTATTGAATTGATGATAATAATATACTAAAATACACTGAATATGAATTTATTGAACTAAAATTTTCACCTTAAGGGTGGATCCGGACCGGGACCCATGAATTATAAATACCCAAGAAATCCAAATCCGTGACCAAATATTCTGTATAAAAATAAGAACCCTTGATTTTCCAATTGAGAATAATCATATTGAAAACCAATGATTACGTTATAAAGAAATTAAAAGTGATTTCTCTGTACAAAATATCCTGACAAGCTCTTTAATCTTTGGCGGTGGTAATGAAAAACATAATGTAAAGCAAATTTACAAAGAGCTTACGCATTCTGATAATCATAATAATTTTATGGGGTGTTAAGAAACTTGGCTAATTAAGAAATGGAGATTTATTTTTGATTCTGATTTCAATACCAGTCTTTATGCATTTTATGTAGAACCCTTGATTTTCCAATTGAGAATAATCATATTGAAAACCAATGATTACGTTATAAAAAAATTAAAAGTGATTTCTCTGTACAAAATATCCTGACAAGCTCTTTAATCTTTGGCGGTGGTAATGAAAACATAATGTAAAGCAAATTTACAAAGAGCTTATTAATAACAAATTTACGAACGCATTCTGATAATCATAATAATTTTATGGGGTGTTAAGAAACTTGGCTAATTAAGAAATGGAGATTTATTTTTGATTCTGATTTCAATACCAGTCTTTATGCA
Organism: Callyntrura guangdongensis; assembly: GCA_027744295.1. Lineage (NCBI taxonomy): Eukaryota > Metazoa > Arthropoda > Collembola > Entomobryomorpha > Paronellidae > Callyntrura > Callyntrura guangdongensis. The sequence continues at coordinate 7,329 of JAHZNB010006207.1, forward strand.
TTTTATGTATCCAATAAAAAAAGAAGAAATATCCATTATACCACTTTGCTTAAAATTTCTACTCCGATTTTCTAGTTTGATCCTGCTCTGCAGAGATGGCAGTCTATGAAGGCTCAGCAATGGTACTTTTTCAAACCGTCTGCAAAATCGGTATGGGTTCCTGCATTTGTGTTGTTCTCTTGTTTGGCTTATGGACATTGGTTTCAAACTCGAAGAAATGCCCGGGAGGTATTGTACAGACAGGGGAAGGTTTCTTACCGAGATCGAGAGTTTAAATTTGTTTAAGATTGAAGGTACATTAATTTCGCTGATAATAATGCCTAAGTACATTGCGTTCCTCGATTGACACTACAAGCGAGCATAAACAGAGTATTGTTTTCCTGTTTTAGACATCCAACGATGTGGTGTGGCGCGACGTAGTGAACTATAAAGTCGCGTAGTTGTAGTCTTTATGTACGAGTATAAATGATAGAAAAATATATTAAACTGAATACGACTTTTGTTCCATACAATATGTACAATAGATTAATGTTGAAAGGAGTTAATTAAAATAAAATATGAATAAAACAGTCTAACTTGTTTTAACCGTTTTCCCATCTTATAATGTTACTGTACTGTACTTGTACTCCGCTCTCTATAATATCCACTTGACTCGGTCATGCATGCATCAAGAGTATGTATTTTTTAATCAAAGTAGTGGGCAGCTAACTGGTGCATGTTCATTTTACAACCTGGAGCAGTCATTTGTATCAACAAATAGAGCATTGAATTAAAATTTCTCGTCCATGAATCAAAAAACTTTTTAAAAAAACTTAATAAATTAATTCACGCAATGTATAGGAACTTTGCGTCTTTAAAGTGAATATGAAGATGACGTATAAAAATGTAATAAATTTAAGCCAGCTTGAAATGAGTATTGAGTTTTTCTTTGCCTAATTTTATTACCAACATGCTAAACATGATGTTTAATCAAAAATGCCAAAAATGTGTGTATTTAGTAAAGACGTTGGGATGGACCCATAGAAGATTTGATATGGAGTGATCGCACATTTTGCCAATGCTTTTTCAAAAGCGAAACCAGAAAATTGATGGCCAAATGAACATTTTGTGCCAGTTCCTCCGCACTCATCCCCACATGTCCAACAGCAACACAAAGACACAACACCTAAACCATAATACAAATAAATCAATAACTATTTATAACTATTTCTGAACTGATTGATGAATTATTGTTTGTTTGCTGATGTTCCCTAGTATTTGTTGTAAAGAGGAAAAATTCAAATTCCAACGATATTAAGCATTTTATACCTTCTTCATCTGAAACTTAATTGTTGCTTTAACTTCATCAACTTTTTGAATCATAGATTCCTGATGGGTCAAGAGCAGTGGAAATTTTCCAGCTTTGTTAAGACCTGGGCCGAGCAGACGAGGAATTTGTTTTATCAATGATTCACTGGCCAGAAACGCATCATATGATTTTGCTATAAACAGTTTTAAACGCACATTACAACAACTTAAATGCACTGTACGTGCACTTGCATTTTCACTATATGTTTTCTTTAATTTTAATTCTGCCTTACCGAGTTTTTTTACAAGCTTCTTTTGCTTGTTGAGTTTTTTGAGAGCCTCTGCATCCATACACGGGATATTGTTTGCCTTAGCTTCGTCACAGTGTTGCTGATCACCGAGCACGCAAACGCTCATTTTCGGCCTAGGAATATGCTTCAGCCTAAAACGATAATTAAATTTAAGTCCATCATTATCATTGCTAGTGTTCAAATTTTAAAAACCTAGCAAAATGAGCACCTAGTAATACAGCTCAAAATGTCGCATTAACTTACTTTACTGTGCCGCTAAAACGCTTATCTTTTTGAGGATCATAGTTTTTCAGTCCTATTTGTAACTCCACTGTTTCCAAAAACTTTCTCTTTTTCTCCTGGGAGTGCTGAATAACAGCGTTGACACACTCAAACAGTGTGTCTTTCGAAACTTTACTACTGCAAAGGTCATAATCATCATTTATCAACAATATCTTTAAACTACATATTACTTACTTATTTGTAATGCAATAATTGTTTGACAATTACCAAACTAAAAGAAAAAGCTTACCTCATAATTATTCTTTTAATGAACCAATTTTATTTTTGCTGATTACGCCAGTGTGAGAATGGTGTATATAACCCGTGCTTTTATACAGTATGTCTGTATTGTTTACCAGAGGTGCATTTTTTGTGATGTACAAACTACATTGATATACTAAATCCAATTTCAATGCGTGCTACAATGTTCGAAAATAAGCTCGGTTCGGACTTAGAGATGAAAACTTTTGATAGCGTGTTCGGAATGTCTCTTTCTATGCTAAACCCAAACCGGGGGATCAAGACAATAACCATTGCATATTTACAAGCTAGAATAAAACATCATCTAGGGTGTGTTCGAAAACCCAAAATATGTATCATGCAATTCATGATGCACTCTTCTTGTTAATAGTTTGACTATCGAAACACTGCGGACGTGATATAAAGCTTATGGACTTGCAGATAAACATCCCTTGTAAATTTCTGTCGATTTGCAGCTCAGCAATTTGGAAAATAAGCTACAACACGAGTCCATAAAGATAAATATACATATTCGTATGCGTGTCGGCAAAAGTTTTTATTAATTATAATGTTAGGAATTATCACATTAATCTCCATGTATGTACAATAAATAATTTTTGCATTTACTGTTGTCAATTTTTACGATCCGTTTCGGTCATCAATGATGATGAATGATGACTCATCATATAGTACTGAGCAAACTTCAAATTACTCACACGCAAGTCATTACAATCAAACTTCACATGCAATGCAAAGCATGCTAACTTAAATTATCCCGCCAAGTTAATACGTTCTTCTTTGATTAATGCAACCCTAACTGCTCGTCGTCTTTGCATTTTGGTAAATCTCGATGAAAGTAAAAGTTCTGTCGTATTTAAGAAATGTGATACACGCCACGTAATGCCAAATTTGACCTTGCAATGATATACCATCGCAATTATGAACAAAACTGAAAAACTGTTTCTTCAAAAGCTTAGTTCGTATATTACAGAAACCTGTTTGAATCAGTATATGTAAATGATAAATATGTAGCGATTGCTGCTGTTTTTTTCGTTTCAGGTTACTTGGTTGATGAGTGTCGCTATGCTTTATGAAAACTCGATTATTATGAGGGCTATGATGATCCTGAATTTTAAAAACTTTTCTCACTAAAAAAATACCGTACATTCGTACGTCGACAAAATCACTTTCATCTTCATTTTACCTCAGCGATTTACATTGTTACAATACAATAGATAATAGGCATATAATTTAGACGTACAACGTAATACACATCAATTTTCAATTTTAGAATTCGTATTATTATAAGGTCATCCGTGCGTGCAATCCTAACATGAGCCTTATCCAAACCACATCTCAGTTCTCAAGCATCTTCAACTTTTTTTTTGGTAAAATCGAAAGTTTTACTAGATATAAAAGTTTCGTTGTCGTAACTTGTTTGTAAAGCTATACTAAAGCGTAAAAAACCACAAACTTTTGTAACTGACATTGAAAAATTTCCGCAAAATCCACAAAAACAGCGAGGTTGCCATTCCATATTAATTTATTATGTATATCTCCTTAAGTGAAGTAACAAAATATATTATTAGAGCACTATAAATTAGTTGATTCTGATTCCTTAACGAATAAGATTTCTCTCTTATGTGGTCATTAATGCATATCTTCACATTACTTTTCCACTAACCTTCGTATTAATTTATTCTTCCTTGCCAAAACAAAATTGTGCTGCACTGTACAAGTATCATGCAGGTAAAATGACCTATGAATTATTCTATACTCGTAAGCCATTTACGGAGATGATTTTTTATAAAACTAACGCAGCTAATTATGGCACCCTATTTAACTTTATCGTCTTTATTAATCTTCTATATTATGTGATGATTTAGTCAATTATTTATATAATACAACATCTAATATTGTGTTTTGTATAATACGATCATTACTTCCCAAGAATTCTTCCATTTCCCATTCAAAACACAATGAAACGTTTTTAGTAAAATAAGTTTCATTTGACCTTTGGTATACATTTTGTTTCGTGAATAATTAACTAAAAGTCGTAATCTATATTTGCTAAGAAGTTATAATTAAACATGTTTGTAATTTAATGTTACTTGTGCATAAAATAATCCGTTGCCATTAACCTTTTAATTCATTAACTTAAAACTTAACTTGAACTTAACTGTTCTTACTAAAACTTGAAATATACCCTCACCTAAAGTGATGTAACTTACTTCGTTCGTTTCCAAAATTATTTTTGGCATCACTTTTGATTCAGTCCTTTACGGCCAAAAAATGCGCATAAATTTGTGAGTCGTAAAATGCAATTGAGGTACAAGGCATTGCACTGGTTGCAAGTAACTAAAAATCATGTTTTACATTTTTTAAATGACCATCTAGGCAGGATCTACAAGGGTACCCGGTACTCTTCTTTAACATGCTGTAGAAAATTCTTATATGCATCGTAATTAATTTTAACATTGTATTTTCGTTGATCTACTAAAGATACTAAAAGACAGATATTTTTCATACTACTTTTACGATTATCTGATTTTATGTAACACACGCGGCACGCGGATGCAGCTTTTCTATTTTTACGCCCTTTGTTATCGTTGAAATACAGGTAATTAATTTTTGAACTTCTTAGACTTCCGAAAAGCTCGTTTGCTCTACGTCCTTGTGCAACTCCCTGGGGTAACCTTAAGAAAAACATCTTGGCGTCGCGTCAGACTGTTCAAAACTAAAGTAATTAACCAAAACAACGGAAGAGACTTTCACTTTTTGTCGTCAACAATAACAGAAGTTTAATTGTTTAACATAACAACACAACCTGTGTGAAGCTACATACGTTTCTTTCATAGATTTGCAGGAAAGTATGTATAGTCCAAGTTTCGAATTTCGATCAATGTTTAAAAATGGGGCAAATGTGTTTCCGATCCTGGCGGTTAAAACTGGCGTTTTTAAATGGATACAGGACTCTTGCAAAGTTGCAACTTAGTAAAACGACGTGATGTTTAGAAAGGTAAAAAAGTGTGAAGTCATTTCACTAACCCTATCGTTCAGTTCATATACACGAAAATCTTGAGTAGTCGTAACGGTCATTAAGACACAGGCCTATTATATAAAGAAAGATATTTATCCATACATGTATGCATGCATTCGCATTATTGAGCCAATGAAGTTTAGGTCTCTTTTCTGTTGCTTAAGGTAAATTGTTACCAAATTAAAACAAGAAAGAACGATCTTTCCACACGAATTTCCTTTTATCTTGTCTACTTACATCATATTCTTAGTTGTGATGTGAAACTTAAATGGGAATGTTATCTAAAATTAAAAGAGCAGCATCTGATACCCTACCCATAACATATCAAACGAACGTTTTTTGCAACTTGCAAGAAGGGGACATTGTACCGCCAAGTAGCTGATGAAAACAAGAGATATAACAAGGAAGACGAAACAAAAGTTGTTGTTTTATGCATGGCTATTAAAGTTAAAATTGTTTGGAGTATTACTTCGTGAATGAGGCGTTACAAAATACAACAAACAAATTTTGGCTGACTAGTAGGTTGTTCGTCACCACCACTTTTTTACTTTCATTAATGCGAAAACGAAATAACTCTGCCAACATTGGTCGTTCGTTGGTAAAGGTTTGAATTTCTTAATTTGTCTCTTAACTTTCCCTTACTTATTCGTCCCTTCGTTAAGTCTAACAATCACCGTAGATCACTTATGGCAAAGAGTGTGGCGTGGAGGTGTATTTCACCATGTGGCGTATTATTGTTCATTTCACTTTGAAAAAAATAAGGTATGTACGTAGAAAAGCATTTAATGTTAAACAGATTATAAGGGCTTCAATACTTTAATCTTGTATTTTTAATAGAAATTCTCAAGTTCGCAGCCCCCAATCCAACAAAAAACTTGCCAACGTCGACGACAGTAGTGGAGTCGACAAGAAGTTAGTATAGGCATGATTCTCGATGAGTGTAGTATCCCTCAATCTTCAAAACCGGTTACTTTCAACAACAATTTTCGTACTTCTGACGACATTATAATGGCAGAAAACCCTTTCGATTTCACTGCTGTAGCGCCATGAGTCATGGCTCATGTTAACATGCACTCCTTCATCATCAATGAGTTTAAGTCATCGTTAGTCACCTAAACTACATAGTTCCGCTAGGTCACGTATTCGTCAGGGCCGGGTTCCAAATTATCCAGGTCTTTTCTGAGTACCATTGACAAGTAAAAAGGCATAGGTAAAATTCCATTATACGTCCGAAGCATTTAACCTTCCAACTTACAACGCATACACGGCATCTCTAACAATTGAACCTAACAGCTAGTAGTACTCCTTCTTAATGACACTTCTACAATGCTTAATTAGCTTGAAACCTAGCTTTAACAGGAAACCCCGGGGTTTCCTGTTAAAAACTGTAAGGTAACTGAAACATTAACCTTAGCCATATATCTGATTTTGTTTCAGCATAGGATCGTCCTAGGTCATATTCTTTATTTTAATCATGATGAAACAATTGTAAGATACCGAACAACCTTTTTACTTCTGTTCTGATATACTACAGTATTTACCCTGACAGCTTTATATCCGGTTCACTCTTCATGGGGCCGCGTTTTGATGTACTCATACCATGGGTCAGACCTTGAACAGTTTAGTCCCTGGTGATGTGACGAAACTTTTAAGTTTTAAATGAGTTCATGATTGGAATTTCCGTGACCTCGAGTCTACCAGATATTCAAAAAAAAAGATATTGCATCGCACATATTATTATAATGCAAGTTTTGCAATCGCAGGATTGAAAGAAAATACATAAATTAGTTATTGTTGTTGACACTACGGACAAAGTAAAAGGCCAAAAACCCAAAACTACTTCGAATTATAAAATATTGAGAGTTGCTTGCTTCAGTACTAAACATCCAATTTCAGGGTAAGGCAATTAACAACTGGCTATATAATCAGAAATGCATTTAATCTACAACACAGAGGGAAAACAAGTACAAATTATGTCTCGTCTCATTGCTATTAAATTCAAGCATTTTTAGTGTCAGCTTTGTTTATTTGGTTCCGCCTCCGCATACCGTGTCGCCGCACTTGGCGCATGTAATCAACTATATTTAAACACTAGAAATGTGCATGTCCGTGGTGTTGTACGTAAGTATAGTAAAAAATCTAAAACAAATAGGTATTTAATTACTAATTACCAATCAGTTTCTCACATTATAATTATTGTCAACCGTATATAGCTTGTGTGAAACCAATAAATTCCAAATGGCTGTTTTATAACCCCGGTCATTTTAAAAAGAAGCATAGACCGAACTTGTGAGTTGTGAATATCTAGGTATTTACCATTCGGTCTATTAAAATGTAAACAGGCAGCGACAATAATTGGAATAGATACAGTGTAAAGATAAATGCATGCTTAAAAGGCAAAGTAAAAGTTATCAATATAACAATTATTATTATTATTAGTTCATCAACAAACAGCATCCCAAGACAAAGTATATTGTTAATATACTTAATGAGAAATTAATGCCCTACAGAGAACTCCAAATACAACTTGATGAGTTTGATGTTCACGCACAAAAGATGGTTGATAAAAATAATACATGTACGGCAGTCGACAACTAATGATGTTTAGTGATTTCCGATTGTCATTCGCGAATTACAACGCGCGACGTTCACACGATGGTCATTGTGAAGTTAGAATTACGTAACAAGGAGGAAATGGCATTACGTTAACTAAGATTTACAGACATATCAGCACAACACGATAATTACAGATTTTTATGCTCGCTTTGTACAAAGTCCATTTTCCTCCTGGTTGTTACATTCATGTTTCGTTCAAGCTATACATCTACACTTCATGCAACGACTTGACAAAAGTTGAACTGTTAAACAGTAAAAAAAAGTTATATTATACACAGCTTCAGTTCACACTAAACTTTTAGGAAGACGCTGCCGCGCTGATGATAACACTCTGTGATTTGTCCTGTCGGAAAGATGCGCGGCTGTTTATCCTTTGTGGGAAAATAGAAAAAAAGAAATTTTGTGCTTGGTTATGGCATCAAGGCGTTGAGGAAAGCCATTGTTATTGTATCATTGTGAATCATAAGGTTCACTGTACCCTGCTGTATTGGTGTCAATTTTACATTATATTCAACAATGGAAATGGAAAAGCTCGTAACGATGTACATTCACACGAATTTATATTTATGCTGTAATGTATAGCATGAGCACGAGACGGAACTCTTCCTAAAGATTTATGATAATTTTCGTATTTACCTTGTAGAAAGTTGTCATAAATTATGATTACGAGAACTTGGTGATGGAATGGAAGTTATGTGACATCGACATCTGACTCCAAAGTATAGTTCTATCTATACTTGTGTTGTTGGTATAATAACCACACAAACTGCAGCAGTCCGTTCCCATTTCCATTGTTTGCAGCAAAAACGATTTTTCACTTCAAAAGATTATTATACTACATATCCCATGCTTCGCTTTTTAAGATTACTGCAAGATAAACATTTCTTTTTATAACCTGCGACAAATCGTGGTTAAATAAAGAAGCTAACCGGTCTCATGCATTTTGTCGCCTCGTTTACCGTACTAGTATTTGATATTATCAACTTTTATTTTTATTCAGTAGTAATTTGCAGTTTGCATTGCATGCAGTGCGTTGTCAATTGAAGCATTTAAGCATACGTCCACTGTATCGTATACAGTTGAACAAAAATATCATTATTATTTTTACAGTGTTTGTAGAGAGGTGTGAAATAAAAAATACAATCGCCCTCAGTTTTGAAACAATGCAACTTAAACAGTCTATGAATTTCGATATTCAGAAGAAGCTATAAATGTGCATGCCATATAATTGTCTGATATTAGTTTTTACTTCTTCGTGTTGTGTAAAGAATTCGTTACGCATTTCTTATTACATGAAAAAATCGTTTATTTTTAATTTAGGTTTCATGTAATGGTCGACTAGTTATTATATCGCATTACTCTAATAACCAAAATAATATATCATTACAAGACAAAAGTGCATAGAATGAATAATATCGCATAATTCTACCGTGCAGTATATTTTCTCAAAAATAGTTTAGCTCATCATCCCTGATGTGCACATAAGAAAAGTTCTGTTTTGTTTACCTGTACGTGCATTCAGGAAAAAACAAATCTTACGTATTAGTCGATATTGGATATATGCAATTTCACTATCAGTTACAAAACGAACTATAGCGTGCTATTACTGATTTGAATTTAATTTAAAAGCTTGACTGTACACCTTACAAACAGTTTTACTCGGGGAGGGGAGATTGAACGTTTAAAAAAATAAGTTGTGGTACCGATGTATAATTCTCTTACACAAACAAACATTGCTACATATGCCATGTACACCTTAAAAACAGTTTTACTCGGGGAGGGGAGATTGAACGTTTAAAAAAATAAGTTGTGGTACCGATGTATAATTCTCTTACACAAACAAACATTGCTACATATGCCAGCAAATTTCAAATCTTTATATGGATTGTGAATTTTGAAATGGTAGAAATATCAACATATTAAGCTTGCTGTGGTTAAAAATATTTAAAGAGCTAGGTCTGTCTTGTGGTTTTGTTTAATTTAAAAATTGTTGCTGTATACAATCATCTTAGATTATGATTATAGTAATAGTAATGTTGTTTATAACTAACCTATAAATAAGTTATACGGATTGCTGGGGGTTTGTAGCATTTTTGTTATTGGATTTTTATAATTCCTTTCATTAGGGGGGATGCTTCTCACGAGCTGTAAATTATAGCAATTAATTAGTTTGAACCTTTACAATTTGTAAAAATAGACAGTCTTCGTTTGAAACAAATTATAAACTGTAGTAATTAAAAAATTTAGCATTCATCTGCAACTCTTTCAAAATTTGAACAAAGCAAAATTTAGAAAACTAACAGTTAGACTAGCCAACTCAACGCATTACGTCAAGTTTGCATTTTCACGTTTAAGTCGGAATCTTTTTTCCCCAAAGCAAACTAAACATGCTGCATCAGTGACCCATTAAATTTTTTACTTCGTTAAAAATAAACGTACTTCATTGTAACTTTGTAACTTAACTAGCACAAACCTTTGTTAAGTGAAAATTGTCTTCGTTTCGCGAAAAATAAAAGTATAAATGCATTTTTCTACTTTTCCCCGAAAATAGAAAAATCAAAATTGGTACCATGAATCCTGCCTAAAACCCAAACAATAACTTTTCATTCTATATGTTGTTACAAGTATATCAATTTTCTATTAATCGCATGTCGCTATAAATGCGATAATACAAAAATGTTTACATTATGTTGTTTATAATTTCAAGGATGTCTAATGATTAATGATGCGATAACATTTTTCTGTATTGGTTGCCGGACGGTCAGAAGTACATTTTCTCGTATCGAATCTCTATAAATGGTTTCTTGTTTTTTATAAAAACATTCTTTAGTACATGATTATTACAGAACATAAAAGATCGTTCACAATTTGGTGACACACCAGTGATATAGTGTCGCGTGATATGGGTTATATAATACAAGAAGCGGCCTAGAGCTTTTATTCTATACACCTAAAACATGAAAATGAATATTGAAATTTTTTTAAACAGAGCTATGGGACAAAATTGTGAAAAAGACATACGAGTAAATAATATGTGCTTTAGTGACATAATAATATTATAGTTCACGCTTTCTTTAGGTATGCTATGGTAGGGTAGGAGTCCGGTGAAGTTTGGGTATCGTGTTTAGGTTTTATAGGAAGGTGTATCGTGTAGGATGACAAGTACCTTTTTCTAAAGTTTTCGGACAGGGTTAAGTACATTGATTACCTGTCTGAAATTACAGATGTCTGTATATACAAGAATTGAAAGCATTATTTTATCTACTTTGCAATTTGTAAAATTTAAAAATACAATAAAGACGTTTAAAATTCAAAGAGATATACAGAATGTAACGAAAAATATTAATCCTGCTTTCACCACTCAATGTTAGAATGCTTGATAAAAGCACAAAACAATGTGACAAAAAAGGTAAGAAATGTAGAGATGATAAACTTGCAACACGAGGTTAACAGAATATCAGAATAAAATTAATAACAATTATTACTGCAAATGTAAATACTCGTTAAGATGAAAGGGAAAAAAGAATTCTTGGGACCAAGTGGTCAAGTCAAAGTCAAATTCTGGCGAAGCCAGACAAACCACAATGCTAAGATTTTCTGTTGAGCTCACTCAAGATGTGACGTGACGCCTACTTTCTTACGTTCATCGCCAAATTTTACACCACGTATAATAATGTTCTAAATATGTAAGTCAAGTAAACGACCTGTGTCGTAGTACCGTGCGTGAAATTCTTATAATTGCATTTTCATTTTACGTTGAGTTAGCTTTGCAAGGAACACGTGCATAATCCCTCACACATACCATACGGATAGGTATTCTTGATTTCAACCAAACGCTCTTCACTCAGATGCGTGAAACAAGTCTTCAAGTTTACTTGCAAATACAATAACAATTGTACTCATAACCACATCCCCACCCAGACGTAACCAGATGCCGAGCCACACTCGCTTTCTTTGTATATTAAACATTATTGTTATTCATTTTTGTCTTCTGCATTGTTTTGGAAATTTTCGAAATGCAGTGTGTGTAGATTCAATTTAGGAATTAAGGATAGTTGCACATTAAGCTGCAATTCAAAGGTAAACTAACCTCAAATCAAGTTGTATTGTAAGTATTTCTATCAAAGTAATAAAAAGACGAAATCAATGTGACGATAACAATGATCTTTCTTTCTATCTTCACTGTACCACTAATTCGCTGTTTAATAAGACCTTTACATAGCAGCAAATCCTATTTCGTTATTCATCTTCCTTTTCATTAGGCGGAGATCCGTCATGTTGAATGAGTCAATCATTCGAACGAATAATCGTACGTACGACTTTTGTGATCGTGAAATGAACGAAAATATAATAGCCAATAGACCAACAATGAATGCTGTTAACAGATAAGTTGTTGTGCTAACGATGTGCTATGTGTTGTCTATTATTAAAAACTGCTGCCGTATAAGAAGGATTATTTATAAACATACATCTTTCTGCTGTGCAGCGCTATACACATACGCTTGCATCTCAGTTAGCTTTGTGCTACTTGCTTTTTACGCTCACGCTCAGACGAACCACATATCACATACAAAAAAAAATCACGCAA
>JAHZNB010006208.1:0-10379 GCA_027744295.1 Callyntrura guangdongensis
TACCTATATATACCATAGCAGTTAGTAAAGGCGTTACAAATAATTAGATAATCAACTTTGCAGAAAAATTATTACTACCACTCTACCACGTCCTATATAATTAAAAATGATGAAATTAATGGCACCTGCATATGCCACCGTGTAGCTGGCTATGTAAAAAACCAACATCTTCACACAAAAAAACCCATACCTACATAAGAATACTACTTTATTAACTAACTGTTCCAGAATACATTATTATGAAAACTGACCTTACTACTTTTAATTTTACTCAATGAGCGGCTATATAATATATACATGTAAGTATATTTACTCAAATCATGACTGTGTGGTCTGTGTGGAAACTTTCAAAAAACGTCGACGTAAAAGAATGATACATAAAACGCGGGAAAAAATGTAGTTTATTTGAAAACCCCAATTTTTTCTTCCTTGTGTTTTCTCCAAAGACTGATGGCAAAGAAAAATGAACAAAAATCTATAAATGATGATGCTATTACCACATTATTACTGTAATATTATAATTACCTACCTTATATAAACAACCTATACACCTACTTTAAAAAAAACGTACTCTCTATATATTTACTATACAATTTTACAACTACTAGACCCAAGTTTACAATTATTATTATAATTAACCTATAAAAACAAATTGTGTGAAGATTACACCTAAATCATCGCTAGAAAGAAACAGCGTTAACATTAAAAACAATTATTGATTAACAATTAATTAACTTTTCCAGTAAAACTTGCATAGACAAATTAACGTTCAATCAACTAACATAAATTTCAGTTAATATAATTATTTTTAGTCTCTGTGAAAACACAGAAACTGTGTTTTTTTTTGCCTTACCGCCACATACAGGGAATTATTTCCAAGCTTTTATGAAACTGACTCCTGGCCTCCTAGCTGCAAAAAAAGTTAGTCTTCCCGGTAGTATCATAAATAGTGTGAGTATTACACAAAAAAGTAGGTTCCTTACATTAATACCTCTCATTCTACATAATACGCTGTGAGAAACTGCTACAAAAAATCATAATAATAACAAGTACAATGCAAGCCAATACAAATTACCTAAAAAATATATATAAATAATAGCCAGGTAGATTGGTAGATCTTGATTAAAAAATGGTCCTTGTTCCTCTCTGTCCCGTATCTCTGTCCTGTGAATCCGTTAACTTCCTTCCTCTTTTGCGACAGTTACCAGACACACACACTTAAACGCACTGCATTGTTTTAGAGAAAACGCCCGAACGACACTTCGATTTTAATGAAAACCTGATTTTCAATGGCCAAAAAAACCAACTCACTACTGCATAAATAATTTAAAAAATGACAATGCTGCTGCAACGTGAATAGCTATAACTAAATTACAGCAGTACTATAACAGTTTATAGCTGTTGCTATAATTGTAGAGGCTAACGGGAACCTTGTATTAACGTCACTGACGCGACGACATGCTTCACTGCAAAAAGGGTATATAGAGAAGTTCCACAGTAAAAAATAGTTTCGTTGGACTAAAAAAATAGTACCACTGAACTTTTGGAATGCTAGTTCGAATTTATTAACAAGTTGGGTGTAAAGTCTAGTGAACAAGAAGATAATTACAAGTATACTAAAAACTATTAAATATTTTACGTTGTAATTATTATTACAGTACTGTTATCAAATTAGAGCTACAAATCAATCATTATAACCACCTGTCACACCTCAAGTAACCGATTTGGAGAAGATAAAAACGAGAAAAATTAAAATTGAATATGATTTATTTAGAAAAAATTAAGTTAACTTTGACATGAAAAGGAGAAGATTAAAATACAAGATATTTAAAATGCTAAAATTAACAAACACTACTGTGGTAGATACATAGGCATACACACAAAGTGAAGAGAAATTCAATATATTATGTCAATTAGCGAGAAATTAGTTAAAAATGAAACAATACATATTATATTATTATTACCATATGTATGTACTACATGTGTGGATATGACCTTTTTGTGTAAAACAAATGTGTTAAACGTGTGAATTAAAAAAATGATAAGATATTGAATAAAAAAAATTGTCTATCAAGTTGTTGTCTTCGACTTCAAAAACTCTTAGGAGTCAATGTACATGTTTTCAATTCTAGCCCGTCGCGATATCGGAGCCGCTTCCGCCTTTTGTCGCAGTTCCTTTTCTCGCTGGTTTTTTATTTCTTGGACGAGCTTTTGTAACTCGGCGTTATTTGCGAGGTTAGTTTCCTCGAGTAGAGCAGGATCCTCGTCTTCCTCGTCCCAAAATCCCAGAGGTGGATCCATGATTCCGTTGCAAAAGGGACAGAGAGGGTCCTGGGTAAATGTAGGGTGCAACATGCAAATGGTACCGCATAAACTGCATTTCCGGTAGGGGAAGGATGTGGGGACTAGGGAGAGGACACAGTTGGTGATGGGGTGAAGGCGGGACTTTTGGACGTGGGTTTGTTCGTGCCACAGGACCCCGTCAAGTTGCTCCTGGTCGATGGGGTGTTCCACGAAAAAGTCTACGTTGACTTTCCATCGGTCCGCGGGTGGAGCAGATAGTAATTTGGTGGGCTTGCCGCAGAGGGGGCAAGCGGGTTTTCGAGGGGGAGGATCCACCAACACGCGGGGTTTTAAAGGAAGGGGGCCACGGGACGCCAAAAGTTGGGGTTTTGTTTCCAAGTAGTTGTACATGATCATGAGGCTCTGAAGGTTGGTTACGTTTCCTTCGAGATCGTATTTTTCTGGAGTTTCGACAACCTTTTTGATAATGTCCCAGCAGCGGAGCTGCATTATACGGTCCGAAACGAGATACTGCCGGCGAATGGAACGAATTTGCTTGCATTTCAGTTCGAGAAACGGGCCGGGCTGCACCTTTCGAAGATTAAAGGCAAACGCTAACTGGTCGCGATCGACGTGGGGTTGAAGTCGCAGAACCCAAAAGAGAATTTGGAGTTCCTGGAGAGATTTTTCGGCAAGGGGTACAGCCCAGTCAAGAATATCTTTGATGTAAGTGTCTGAAGTGGTCATCAGTACTCGAAACGCAGACAATACGTCAGGGAATCGATGGAATAAAAATTCATTTTTTGCACATTTCTCTCGAACAAAAGACCAAGCTGTTTTACTGGGGATCATGGAGTGAAACTGGAGTACCGACGGGGTGCGCAACGCCAAGTGATTGTAATACTCGGCTAAAGTTTTACTCACGCATATCATCGCCTCATTCGAGGAAACGGCCAGCCCCCCAAATTGTAACCGCTTTCGAGAAGAAGCACCCCCAGAGGAGCTGCCAACCTTTTGAACCTCCTGGTTCCTCTGTACCAGCGGCCTCCAGCATCCCCAAATCCGTACTTGAAACTTCTTTTACTTGACCCCCTTGAATGTCCATCCACGACAAAACGCCCCGTTGCGTGAGCGTCATCAAGATAACCCCATCGGCAGACTCATCCTTAGGGATAAGCGTGCAACCAGTAAGAATTCCCTGTACGATCCTTTCCGGTGCCTGAGACTGTTCTTGTACCATGGCTTCCTCCGGACTTAAAGGAACCGCCAACTCCAAAGGTATCATAAAGTTGGGGTGTCGAAACACGTAAAGCTGTACCCGAACTAGCCCCTGCTCACTAGGTGGAAGAACAACCCCCCGAGTGGTTTGAACCTCAATGGAGTCCCTTTCGCAGAGTTCCAGACCTTCGTCCATGGTATACTTTTGTGGTGGGGGTCCTTCATCCTGCGGCAGAGGTTTCAATGGAAGGGTCGCCACACTATTGTAAAACAACCGAAAAGCCTTGACACTCCCTTGGGTGGTCCCCACAACTAGGACTCCCACAGAAGAAGAAATTTTGTAAAAACTCAACGAGCTCACGATCTCCCCAGGAACAAGAGTCTTTCGAAATTCCAAGGTCAGATAAAAATTGGGCTCAAACTTGTTGGTGTCCTGGTCAATGTCGTGTTGACCTGTGGCATAGTTGATGCACACGTTCCAAAGACAAACATCTCCGGAAGCGTGAGCCGTCAGGAGAGTAGTCGAAAAGTCACCTTCTGTTGCTTGCTTGTATGGTCGACCAGCCATGTTTTCCCAGGGAGGCAACCAAATAAAGTCCACTGTAGCCAAGTCGTACATGCGTCGTTTGTACTCGACAAAAATACTCGAGCTAAAGTTGGCCTCGTCTTCCACGTTAATTGTCCAAACCTGAGAAATGAGTAGCTGCCTGTAGCTTTCCGTGAAATCCACGCAGAGATTCCATTCATCCCTTTCCAGAAGACCTTCCTCGATATCCATCTCTGCAGCCGAGGGGGCTTTGATAAACAGACGAAAAACGTAGTGGCTATCCAGAGCAGCCAAGAATATATTGAAATTTTCTATTTTCAAAATTTTAACAATTTTACACAAATTATATAAAATTATTCTAAACTCAACTTTCAAAAATGTTCTCTTTAAAGTAAATTGGTAGAATTACACCATTTTATGGTGACCAGACGTACCCATCATTGTTTGGCTTCAATTTCAAGGGGCGTTCTGACCAACTCACTTTGGTAAAATAGTAGTGCACCTCCGCATTCACCAATTCCTTGGGACAAATGATTGAGTCCCGAACAATCTCAAAAATCTCATTTTTGTCCTTGGTTCGAAGCAACTGAGTCAGCGATATTCCCGTGTAGTTTTCCAAGTCTTTGACATCCTTGCCCTTGCTACACGGAATACGGCTCTCGTTCCCGATGAAACGAATCGTTTCGAATGCAACTTCATCGTGGGTGTGAACAAAGTCCTGGAAAACCAGCAAAACATACAAAACTATGAAAACTTTCTAACTTTCTACAAACCAATAATTACTATTTAATAATCATTATTTAAACTTTTTTCATATGCTTTCTTCATATGCAATGCTTCTTGATGCTCGTTTCCAAAAAACGTCAATGTCAATTAATTGTTTTTCAAAATGTAACTTTTTTTATCCGTTTCTTCAATTGTCTTTATTATTTCGCAATATTCTCCACATAAAACAAAATTAACACAAATAATTTTTAAATTAATTATATATATTCATTACATTACAATACACGTACGCTCCAAAAAAATCACAAGTGCGGCTATAAACAACAATAGTTAGTGTGACATATTTTTTTGTCGAATTTTTACATTTCCTATCATTTCTCACCCTCCCTCATCAAAAGATATAATATACGTATATTTTTTTCTCAACTTCTATTTTCCGATTGTATTTTCTCCAGTCACTTTTATATACACGTTTGTTTTTGTTGCAGTTAATTAGCATTATTTAGAATTGTTTATATAAGCAATATTGCATAGTATTTTTTATATAGATATTAATTCAGTTATTTCAGTTTTTTTTATCACCCATCAAAATTCGTAACTTCTTTTTACCGCTCAAAAAAATGAAGACACATCCAAAAGAAGGCGTCCACGTCCACTAAACAGCTCAGTACATGACACATAGGCAGCCGAATAACAGAAGCACACAAAATTAAAGTTAAAAATACATTAAAGTTTTGACAGTCCGTCCATTACAGTATACTCAACTCGATACATGGATAAGTGAAAAAACACAACGCGACAAGCACACAAAAAAGTGGATAAAGATTCTGGATAAGCTCACAAGACCCAACAAATTATATTTCTGGCGACCATCATGGCTTTTATCAAAATAAAAATACATGTTTTTTTTTGTCGTTTACGCTGCTTACACAGTAATAATAAATACGTAGAAGAGACCAAACACTTAATTATTATTAGTGTATTATTAAATTGGAATAGTCACAGGGAAAAAATGCTTGTCGGGGAGACACATGGCAAACGATGATGATGAACAAGGAAGAAGGGAAGGAACTTGCGAGGACGACGACGACGACAAGAATATAAAATGAGATATTAGGTCTGCATAGTTAGTTACGTTTTCATAAACCTATGCGCTTCCTGCAATCTATCCATTTTATCCTCTTTTCGCTCTTTGTAGTACAACGCGCATACAATCAACAGGACCACAAAGATGACCCCGATCAGCACCGCAAACGTTTTCCATACGGCGTCACTTGGCGTTAAAAACAGTTTAAATTTCCAAGCATCTTGACTGTCGACCTGCGGGGGGATTACAATGATTTGACTGTTGGGAATTATCTGAGGCCAGTCGTGAGTCCTATTATTATTGTCAGTGGGGCTTATACCGACAATCAGGGTTTCGACAAAGTTGGGAGAGTGACCGATGCCGAATATTGTGTAGGGAAGATCCATGCTCAGGTGGGAGCTGCGATAATTCTGAGCTGCGACCGCGGTTTGACGTTCTCCAAGCTGGGTGGTGGTTCGGTATTTGATTATGGGACCGGTGATCACGTTCCCGTAAGGGATTCCATTTAGGGGGCACTTCATACAAGGGCGACCGGACAAGACCATTACTTTGAAAAAGTTGGAGTCGTAATCGGGACTGTTTTCAAAGGCTCGCACTTCATACTTGTGTTTACTCTTGTCAGTCCGCCGAACGAGAAATACGTCAATCAGGCCGTCGTCGTGAATATCGTAAAAGGTGGCTAGGGTCACGTTCTGGTAGGCTTGAAGCACGTCAAATCTAAAGTTGAATGTTCTTGCAAAGGGGCATTTCTGTTTCTCTGAGATTTTACAAGGAACATTCTCCAGGACCACGGCGCGATCCTCTCTGTCCAGTTCGTTATTTTTTTCTGAAACGACCACCCCAATTAAATCCGGGTATCCGTCTAGATTGTAGTCACCCACACGAAGGGAAATTGTTCGAGCAAAGTAGCCGTCAAAGTTGGAGCGCGTATTTTCTTCTTGAAGGCGGGTCGCATATTTCCATTTCCACTGCTTACCATTATAGTCTTTTCCTTGCAGCGGGATATCAATACTACTTCCATTGACAATCGCCAAAATCCCAAAGTCCGTGTCCGCCTTGCAGTTATCGTGGGTGCAGTATGGAAGTAGATGAACCAACTCGCCGTTTTGATTCAAATCAATAAACAACGGCTGACCGATAGTGTTGATGACACCGTTATTGTCCTTCTCAATTGGAATGGGATGTCGTTTCTCGGAGAATGTTATGGGGAACCCATCATGGTTGCCCATATTCACACGGTACGTTTCAACCACGTACTTGACATTTCTCAAACGACGATTGTCGGATTTATCGGACTCGTTGGTTTGCGCTACAATTAACAACTCGGGTACGTAGTCCGCGTCTATATCAACGAAAGCGTTAGAAGAGGGATGGGACATGAGACGAAAATTGTCTCGTTGGAGTGTTCCGTCATCTTTATTTACTACAAAGGGAATTTCTATTGGAGACTTGGTGGCAAAGGTGTCTTGGAAGATCCACAATTTTCTCTGGATTTTAGTACTACTCAGCTTTCCGTTCTCATCTTGCTGGTACACTTCCCCAATCAGATCCACAATCATGTCTCCATTCAAGTCCGCAGCGAGCGGCTCCTGAACCATGAACGCGGTTACTTTCTCTGCCCCGGAATCGCAAATCACGTCATTGGCGTCTCCTTTCAGAATTATGAGCTCTTTATCCTTAGTCCCAAGTTGCTCAATGGTAACTGCAAGATCCATCAAGCCGTCTCCAGTGAAATCTCCGGGTGCGACGCCCACGATTTCTACCGTGTGATTCTTTTCGGTTCTAATGTTACAGTGGACATTCTTTTTCAGGTAAGGAGCCTCTTGATGGGAATACAGCACTACCAATGAAGACTTATCCCGGGTTACAGTTACAACATCGGTGAGCTTGTCGGCGTTTAGATCGCCAAATGCTACTGGGAAGATTTCATCGTTTTCTGTACCAAATACAGACGCTGTCACGTCTTTACCCGTAAATTCTGGTAAAGGGAAGAGATCGGAGTGCACGAGATTGCAGTAGAAGCTAACAAGTAAGGCGACCACAGAGGTGGACATTGTTACACGAGATCTGGGTGCCATTATAAACAATTCTAGAAGGCTTAAGCCTGAAAAACAAAATAAAACAAAGAAAATAATTACTTTATTGACAGATACNGAAAAACAAAATAAAACAAAGAAAATAATTACTTTATTGACAGATACACAAAAGCATCTAAAAAATTCATAATATAATCTACAAAATTAATTTACCTTTTAAATGCAGCTAAGGAAATGCTCACACTTCAGAGGGGAGATTCTCCCGCTCTCCAGGTACTAGTGGAGAGGTGGTATACTAATAAAGATGATACAAGATTACCCTAGTAGAGGCACAGATAATAGAGAGAAGATTGAGATTGGATTGGCGTTTATAAATTTAGAATATCGGAGGATGCGATTGAAGAAGAGGGTTAAGCTTAGCTTTGAACAGCTATAAAATTTAGAGTTGACATGTATCCCAAAAACGTACTACTCATCTCCCATTAGTCCCATTCCATGGCAAACGTCGTCATGTTTGTATGAAAGCATTAACGTCTATTTTTGTATATTTATATGAGCAATACTGATGACGCATACACACTTAGCAATTGCTGATATTTTAAGGCCATCAACAATTTGATAGCAGCAGTTTAGAGTTGCAGTGTAAAACTCAAACCCGACAACAGAAGCGTTTAAAAATATGAACTACCACCGATATTTATAACTGTCGTGTGTATTTTGAAAAATAAAATCAACTTACCACAACAAATACACCCCCGCCGTCAGTAATTAGTGCCACCTGATTATCCTTTGACCAGCACACCGTGTCGAAGGGTCGAGTAATATTTAAAACCCCTGGGGTTGGTACTGCTCCCAGAAATCGGGGGTCTAAATCCAACATAATAATAATACTACACTTCCTTTCCGGAAAAAGCCCTTCTAAAAGGTCATCAGCAGAGACTTCATTTATTTCCTAAAAAAGAAAAACAACCAAACATTACAACCACAAACCAATAATTATTTTAATCACTGCACACCTTATTGTTGTCAGTAGTGCAATTTAGATTGGATTAAATTAAATTAACTTTGACGTGTCTTACCCTTTTCTATTTGAAGCCTTCACAGATAATGACTAATGATGAATAATGAAATATTCGATATTCACAGTAAATAAAATGATATCCTGTATGTTCATCAACATAAATATCTTCCGCTTTACATTGATAATCTTCCGTCCTAATTTTTAGGTTCCTACGTATCCTCTTTCGATAAGACAAAGCACAAAGCCCCAACTACTGACAATACACACATACACACCAAAATAAACGTAACCGTAGTTCTTTACTTTAATATTCGTTTATTTCCACGAAAAATGGTTTATTTCGCCCTATCATTTAGCAAGCCAGAGAGCCCAGCTGCAAGTTTATTCATTCATCCTCTAATCTAATCAAACTACAATCTACTCACACACACAGCAAAGATACCTATCTCATCGTCGTCATATACTCGTTATGTATTACATCAACACTCGACAAAATAACTTTTTCTTAATTGCCGTTATTAATGGATGGTGGAATTGGTCAATGGTGTTGGCTTGGGTTGATGATGATGATGATGCCGTTAGTATTAGTGATCCCCTTGGTTTGGTTCTACTACACGGTACTACGCACGACCAACGACGAACACTATCTCTATAAAGTTTAAATTGTGTAAGTATAATATACTCCCATTAAACTAAAGTCTCTTTTTGTTGTAGTATTAACATAAAAGTTATCTTATAACATAACTCTAACTCTCCCACCTCCTCTTACACTGATTCTGCAGCACTACTCTTATATTTTTGCGAAAGATGCATATAATATTGAACAACTCTTTTGGTGCGTACAACATTGACTGTGAACACTACAATAATAGCAGGTGAGCAGCAGAGAGATACGCAAGTATTACCATATTCACAGTTTTTTCCTAAAAAAAACGTTAGATGTGACTTGCGACTGTGCCAGTAGTAGAGGTATTTTATTTTACGATACACACACACAATACACAGTAATGTGTCTTATAAACAACACACACCTTTCAGAGGGCATGGGCAGCCACACATTTGTAAAAGTGAGTTGATTATAGCATGTTAACAAAATCGTTGTCCCTTAAAATTGGAGGGCCTTGTAACGGTAGGATTCGACCAGGGTGTATATTTTGAATACTTTTTTAAAAAATATATGATTTTCACATGATAGGATAATCTAACCTAACCAATAAAAACTTCATCTTAAAGGCGAATTTTTCAAATAGATAATGAATATAACTCGTTGCAAAAATATGAAAAAAAAAAGAATAAAAAATATTCTGAGTCTAATATTTTAATAATGTAACATTCGAGAGGGTTATGTAGTATTTTATCGAGGGATGAAGTATTATCCCCTCCCCTTGGTAGAAACACTGCCTTTCTGCAGCAGCGTCAATTTTAATTTGATAACGAGATGAGTGTAACTCAGATATGTAA